>JAQIWD010001980.1:0-10563 GCA_034694825.1 Anurida granaria | reverse complement strand
TTTTAACTTTACAAACCAGGATGGAAAATAAAGTGAGTCGTTTGAACATGTCACCATTTCAATGCACCCCCCACCAAACAGTAGCTTTATTTTCTATTTTCTGGCCATGACTTAACTCAATTAGATTAACTTAACGTACATTTCAACATGATTTAGGAATGAAACAAAAAACCTCCTAAGGAGACTGGGCTACCTTAATTTGTAAGGAGACGTAAACTACAATCCCGTACCATCTACGCGTGAGTTGCTACGGAGCGGTCTCTTGTCAGGCATGGCTCCAACGGTTACATTCAATTTCTTCGGGATGGATCTTCCCCCGGTCCCCGCGACAGTCGCATTCAGCTTCTTTGAAGTGGACTTCCCCGGCCCTTCCACCACGGTAAAGTTCAATTTCTTGACCTTGTCTTTAGCGGAGTCATCAACAACAGTCGTGTCTCTTTTCATTATCGATTTCAACGCTTTTTTGTTCCTGTTTTTCAATGTGCCACTATTACTTATCTGTGAAAATAAAAGAGGAGTTATGGGGGCAGGGTTGCTACATTTACTATTCATTTTAATCAATGTCATCCTTACTACTTGCACAATCTCCGCTTTCTTGCTCGCCTCTTCCCGGCGTCGACGGTTGTTCGCCTCCCGTTCGCGCTTCTTAGCGGCATCCGTGTTGATCTGTGACTTAATGCCCTCCGATAGAATCTTAACAGATTTCCTGGACTCGCGGTTCCTCTCCGCCCCCACTCGTCCCACCTTACTCTTGGTCTTAATCATGCTGGTAGCCCTGTTGAAAGTAAAGAAGAAAAATTAATATCGAGTAAATGAGTAGAGGCCAAGCAAAAATAATATTTAAATAGATTTAACTTACCTTTTTTTGTCGGTTTTCCAGACCCTGCCGGACTTGGCTCTTCCTTTTGGCTCCGGAGTGACCGGAGACTCAACATAATTCATTAAAACCGCCCTTCGTGTCCTTGGTGGCATCTTCTCGTTATTTCCTGTCTATCTTGCTAGGAGAGAGGTGATGATGGCTACCGGTCGAAAGTGACTGTGACAGCAAGTGATTGAAGCCGGTAATGGTGATCCGTTGGGAATGGTGGCAGAGAAGAAGAGGTGGTGTGACCGATACCTCAGAAAATGCTGGAAAGACGCAGTAGTGAGTGCGTAAAGAACAATTTGGATGGGCTTTAATGTTAGGTCAAGTTTGACCCCTTTATTTTTTGCCTTGCTTGTTTTTCAATCCCCCTTCGTGTCATCGTGTCTCGTGTTCCTTCTTCCCCTTCACACACGGACCCGCCCACAACACACCCTTATCCGGCGCCAGTATTGGGCATGCACGTAATTAATTCCACCAATTGTAATCCATTGATAATTTATATGAAATAGATTTTGATGATATTAAAATATCTCAACCATCAAAGGCATCCTGTTCCAATTTTTCCTCTTTTCATTCCCGATTCCTAGCTGGTATTCCTGTGTTGTCAGTCAATTCCCGATACCGTAAATTATAAATATCCAGGCATAAAATTCTTCTATGGAACTTAACCTGACTATTCGAACATTTTTCGGGTTTACCACACGTCTATTTACCATTAGAACATTTATTCAAAAAAAGAAAAAATAGTTAAGTTTAAGCTCCTGTTGCCAATTCCGGAATGTTTTTAGTTCTTGGAACAGGAAGTAGAGTAGGAATTAATAAATATTGCATAAAATGAAATGATGGTGGTAGGGCGTTTAATTGTTTTACTTTACTAGGAATTTGCCCATAAGTGTTGGTGGGTTGAAGGTGGACTGCCCGGGTGACCTCCTGACGTGCCGCTACGCGGGTATTTTCCCTCCAAACCCCTCTTCCTTTCTTTGAGAAAGAAAGGGAAAGGGGGAAGGAATTCGGAGCGGAAAGAAAGAAAGGTGGGCGAGCGGACGCGTGTGATGGGCATGAGACAGCATTTTTGTGATCTAAAATCTAAAACGCACGAGGGAAAGGAGGCGGGGTCAAGTGGGTCAAGTGGATGGTGGGATGGTGGACGCTGATTTTGGTAAAGTTGGGGGAACAATTGGATGCTGCTTAGGACAAATTAAGTGCAGTCAGGAATTGACAACCCCCGATCCCTCGTAAAATTTACCCCCCTAAGAAAATTCTAGAAAAATCCTAGCAAACCAGAAAACAACTTCCCAGCACCGCTCCATAAAATGGCTGCACTAGGTGGATAATGTGGGGACAAATAAGTAGGCTAGTACACCAACGACCCTGTTGTTAAGTATTCTAAACCTGTACTACTAATTTCTGTAGAAATATCCAGGAACAGCTAACAATTTACTTGCGTAGAATTCGTTAGTAGTTTAAACAAGTGAATTAATTGTTCTACAAGTTAGCATTATCTCTTGTTGAACCTTCCATTGAACTCATTAGCTTCCATCATTTAAAAACAGCAATCATCCCTAGAAAAAGGAGTAGACTCTGATTCGACCTGGAAGGAATCCTGGAGGGACACTTGGAGGTTCCTTAAGCACATGAAAATTCTTTCTTCATGCTTTTCTCACAGGTTTGAATCGCTGCAACTTGGATTTCCGATTTGCCGGTTTCGATGAAGCGTTTATGAACATTTCATTTTGTGGAACTGGCCACTAGGTCGTCCAAACCCAGTATTGTGGGGATCATATACCCGAGAAAATTCAGCATCCTACGGGTCATCAAGGGTCACATGGGGTGGGACATGTTTTTCCTTCCGATTACTCTGAAAATTTCGTCACGTCATCATACCGTTGTGATCAATGTTCAATACTTACCACCTATTATTGGACTCAAAGTTAAGTTAACTCAAAGCGATTTCTCGCCTGTATCAAGGTAGTTTTCGTAAGGACATACCGGACGCTGGAAAGTACGTCCGAATGTATCCATATCCTGCGACCCCTAAGTCAAAGCTAAACCCTGTTAAAGTGAAAGTAGGCGGTGCTCTGGTGGTACCCATACGGTGCCGTCCGTACATGTACATCTCCTTTACTTCCGGCAGTTGATTGGACCGGTTTTACAACGGTTTAGCTAAAACTGCCAACTAATAAAATATAATACGCCCGGAATTCTTTATGTTTTGTCAACTCCAATAAATCCATCTGAATTAACTTGTTATGAAAAAACGTAATTTTAAGTGGACTTGTTTGTATTTCCTTGAATTTTTATTTTTCTGTCACCCTGTTGAATGGGGAAAAGGTGGAAATTACTTTTAGCTAAATAAAGTGTCCTATCCCTGGCGTTGTTCAGTCTACAATTATTTCCCCCAGTTATCCTCATAATACCTTTCTTTACTTCCTAAAAGTATCATAATGTGGACTTATAATTACAGGTTAGGAGGATCTCTTATTGGCGGAATAGCGTTTATCCCGATTACAACGCCAAAGGGTGATAATCGGACCCAAATCTTTCTGCAGAAGAATGCGCAACATAATTCGGAAGATGCCAAGAGGAGTGTTGGGATCCTTCCTATTTTTTGAGGTAACGGGACAGGTGATATGGATGGTTGACTTATTGTTGTTGTGATATGGATGGGTATGTAACTTTGGAAAATGTAATGGATAGAGACATGTAGAATGCATTCGGGAATCCATTTTTTCATCATTCATCATCATCCCGTTCTCGCATCTTCCCTTTGAATTCTTAAATCCTGTTTCCCATTGTTGGAACTTGTGATCTCCATCTCGGCTCCTTCCCCATTCCCCGAAACTGCTCCTTAAATTCATCCTTGTAAGATGCATGGGAATTGGTGATGATGCGGAGCGGGTTTTTATTTTTATTAATTTCATTTTTGATGATCACGGAGTCGATGAGTATTCAGTTAATGCCTCCTTAACTACTGGGGATTCAACTAGTCAAGTACCCGTTTGACTTTCCTTTCATTCCCAATGATTAACTAATTCATCTTCCTTCCTTCAAAAGGAAAAAAAGAGTTTAATGAAATTATAAAATCTCCTTTTTATACCGTAATCACATCCCAATTTCCTGTTTTAGGAAATTGGCAAACCCTTATACCCAATCCGTACAGGATTAAGTTCCGCTTTCAAATTTACGTAACATAATTAATAAAAGTCTAAACGGAGATTTAGATTTTTTTAAATTTGCCGAATTTTAAAATTTAGAGTTAGGATACCTTTTTTTCTAATTTTCAGCTCTCGTGTGGTTGACGCCGTGGAAAGTCCGATTCCTGAGCTTCCTTGAAGTTGTATTAATTTTGGCTTCGCTATAATCCGAATTCTGCCTATTGATTTCTTACTCTGGAGGATACGGAAGGAGAGTTAAATATGTTTCCATACAACATTCTAATGAGAATCCATAGTTTCCTTTTGTAAAGTTTCTAAAAAGGAGTTCTTCTGTTGGTCTTTCAGAAGGGAAATACGGAAAGCTCTTTAGCGGATCTTTCCCCAGTAAGTGATGATGGGGATGTTAAGTTGGATGGAGATGGAGATGATGTTGTGAAGATTGAAGATGAAAACAAGTGAACAATGAGAAGGTTTTGATGGAAAGACGAGAAGACGCTTGGCTTGGACTCCCTCAGTCTTCTTCATCTCCTCGCCACCAGCACAAGGCCCAAGCTCCGTAGCCCAAGTCCAAGTCAGTAGAGGTAAAGGGCCCATCCCAAGACCTTCTACGATGCCATTCCCCCATTGGAAGATGTGAGTGAAGTGTCCCTTGACCCCTCGTCACTCAAGTTCAACCACCAAAGTGATTCCCTGAAAAACACTTTCGCTTTCGTCACTTTCTCCCGCTCCAGACTCCAGACGGAGGAGAAAGGAGGTTGGTGGTGGTGGTTAGTAAAAGGGACGCTTCCTTTCTTCGGGTAAGTTCAACAAATGCTGAATCTAAATGTCCAGGCCAATATTAACGACTCCTGGAAATCTCACGTAAGCGCTGCTTGCCCGGATTTTCAGGTCTCAACATCTTTTTGTGTTGTTGAATTAAGCTCCTGCCTGTCGTAAGAGACATTATGATGACATAATTCCCAGTTGTTATCCTTTAGTGGCGCACATGTTGAATAGAAATGAAGAATGGAATTAGTGGAGACCAGGAATCATCCCGTAGTCACAACGCAGCCGACTTTAGCTTCCCAACTCCCTAAGGAGAGTCTCTTTTTTTAGCCTCCTGTCACTCTTCAGTTTGTTACAAATCAATTTCAATAGAAAGTACAGTCAGGGATGCACTCATTCTTAACGTTTTGTTCCTCAGAACGTTCAATCCTGGCACATTGAACTGTTTTCATTCCGGTAAATTGAGCAGATAACAAGGTTTGCGTGGGGCAGCTCCTGCGGTTCTGTTCTGTCTGAAACAGGATGAAAACATAAACATAACTTTTACGCACGCCGCAAAAGTCATCGACCGATAATATTTAATCAATTTCAACGTAATCACCCCGTTTTAAATTAAAATTAATTAGCACACCCTATTCATTCTGCTACTACGACTCGCTACGCCTGAGGAGTAGTCTGACGGAGAACGACAGGATCTTGCAGAAACAATTCACAAATTTGCACCAGGAAATACAATAATAATTGCCATTGTTACACCACGGAAGTTCGCTACTTACATTTTGTATTAAGAGACTATTGGTTAGATTTCCGAGAAATGTATCATTACTGTTATTATTTTGTTCCCGTCTCGTATGACACTAATGAAAGTTTATAGGGATATTTAGTCGGCAAGCTTCATCCCCATTATTTCCCTTTGATTTCCTGTATTGGCAAAGTATATAATTGTCTCCCTCCGATTTCCGACTGCCAACTCCCGATTTCTGAGATAGGAAGGAAGATTTCAGAGATCATTATTGGTCCAAGCACACGACCACGGTGGCATGCTGGAGCACATGTGAAAAAATCAATAGGGTCGACTAGGCCGACGACACTTGAGGGTCGGGTTTCAGCCGCCGCCGCGGCGGTGGCTTCCGTTGGAAAACCACGTCTTAGTAGGACCACCTTTCCGTTGGTAGACTTTGAGATAAAAATTTGTGGTAAAAGTGTAAACATTTGTGATGACTTTCCCTGGCTTTCTCCAGCCGCAACATTCTTTTTCTAAACTCCAGCATCATTTCCTTGAAACATTTCCAGGGAGCCATCTAATCTCGGTCTCATTCCTTCCTTTCAGCTCTCCCCCGCCATATCACGTGCGAGGCGGTGAAAATGTTTAAAGTTGAGCCAAACTCCGCCGGAACCACTACAACAAACACAAATTTGGCTCTTACCCCCCAAAATAACTTTGACTTTGGCCTAAGTTTTTGTGATGATGGAGCCGCGGATGACCTCTTTGACACGTTCGAGGCCGAAGCCCATCACCGAAACGGAGGAGGCAACAATGGACTTGTCCACCACCACCATCATCATCATCACATCATGAAGACGGAGCCTGGTGGGGTCAAAGTGGAACTCAGTCCTGGGCGTGGGATGGAAGTGGACTCGAGTGAAGGGCTGGAGGAAGTACGGATTATTAAATTGGAACCTGAGGAAGAGGTCATGATCAGGCCTGACCTGGACAATCAGCCGCACAGTCCTGGAACTACGTCGCATCTTCTCGAATCACCAGCCGCAACGCTTTCTCCAGGTCCCAATGGCCTCCTCCCCGAACTGCCCGACCCCAATTCCAACACCATTGGCAAGAAAGGTGAGATAATTTGCAAACTTTTTCATTACCCCTTGGTACATGAAGCGGGAAGCCCCATCCCCTTGCAAAACCCTTATTTCTAATCCAATAATTAAACTTTATGCTAATGACCCCCTTAGTAGACAATTGAGAATTTTGGATCCAAAAAAGATTTCCTTCCTTAACGTTTTGGTTCAATGAACCTGTGGAGATTGGCGCTGGGTCTTGTTTGCAAATAAATATCTTCTAATGTGATAAGCCCTCCGCCTGCGTCTGGCCATGGCATCCAGGTCCACTACTCATTCATACCGCTCCGCCTTACGTAATAATAAATGGGGAAAAGACCCTGGGTGTGGGTTTTAGACATTTTAGAATTATTGTCAGGAAGCGATGAAATTGAGATGCAGGGAAACAGGATTAGGATTCCAATGATCGGGGTGGGGTCATTCACTTCTTACCTCATAAGGGGAAAAGGAAAGCAAAGTCAGTTGACAATCCAAAAAAGACAAATTGACAAGTCAAGTGGTTTAGGCAGAATTCATCCAAGTCAGGGGGAAAGAATAACATACAACATACATGAGCAACATACTTTCCACATTTTCACTAATCCTTCATCCATGCTCCAAATTTAGAAGGTCCGACTCCTTTCTGTGGAAGTTGATCAATGTCTGCTGAAAATTTACTTTCAATGGGATTAAATTAGCGAAAAGTGGAAATGACAGCGGAGCATGTGGGCAATAATTTGGGAATATATTCCAAATTAATGTACAGTTTCGAGCAAGTGAGAAAATAAGGAACGGGACTCCCCTTCCTTACGAGTGGATCATCATATTTGAGATCTTGAGAATCTGAAGATGAATGGAAAAGAAAGTGATTCTGCATGTGTGTGTTGGTAATCAATCCGATCCCCGTCGGAACCCCATCCCGATCCTTCCTTTTGTAATTTAAAGTTAAGCTTTATTTATTTGGGCTCTCAGGAACAAAGTTGTTAGATTGATGAAAATGGAATGATAGGGTCATTCAACCGAGCCAACAACACTCAACATGTTTTTCATCTCCTGGCCTTGAAGAAAATTCCTCTTGGGCTTGTCGTCGGAATACGAGTCCCGTTAGAATTACGAAATGAATAAGGAAGGCTCTTCCTACCCGGTCTTAGGCGTCTTCCCAACCAGTAGGCCTAGGCCTATGATAACTTGGTCCGAGATCATGAGACTCTATATTTCCAAGATTTCAACCTGGAGAGCCCTCCCCTGTTTTATGGAAGGTAGTTAAGATGAGGCACAGGTCCAAATAAGGGTCAATCTCATCCAAACATTTTTAAAAGATGGGTCGGTCAGGCCTTTCATTTTGGCACCTGAAAGCACCCCTGATTCCCAGAAATACTTGAACCAGTTTAACATTCCTGCTAACCTCCGCCTTGATTCAATGCATTTCGTCGTGAATTCATTTCCGGAATTCCATGATTCCATTTCATCCCCTGAGACCTGGAAAGAATTCCATAGTGAATTTTGGAATTTTATATTCCGAAATTATGGCAAGTTGAGCCGGTTAGGGCTAGGGCGGAATTCCTCAGGCAGCAAACCACCTCAGGTGGCAAATTCTTACTTTCGCAAAAGAGAAAGTGACTTTCCCTCCCTTAACTCGCTTGGGCTGAAACAAACAGGAAATTGTGGTGCTTCATCGAAAATTTAGCCGTTTCAAGACAGGGAAAAAAGAGGACTTTTCCCAAGACTTGTTTAAAATTCAGGAGGATAAGAATTCCATGGGGAATTGGGGTAGAGGATGAAGAGGATTTAACTAATGATCTTTTCTATTTCCTATTTCCCCATCATCTTCATCCTGCAGATGGGATAAAGAAAACGGATATTTTTCCAGGGATCATTAGAACCGAAGCGTAGGTTAGTGTTATTATTTTGTTTTGACTCTTCCCAGAGTTCATCGCCCCGTCCTTGCCCAGTCCTCCGTCTATTCTGTGGCTCTTGAAAAAAATAGGAAGAAGATGATGATTGTGGAAGGATGGGGAAAGGGTTCCCAGACTTAAGGATCTCTTCTATTGAACAACAGATTGGAATCCTTAGAATGTAAACACTGAGGAACCTTTTGTATTGGAAGGACCCTTTCATCCCTTTTCTAAATCTTCTGGTCCTGGAATCATAACAAGGAGAAAAGGGGCAATGAACTCCCGGAGGTTGTCGTCGAGATTTGCCAGCCACCGTCTTCCTCTGGTGCAGAAAAAGTCCTTTCCATCAACCGGAGATTTATTAAGGACGGGGATGATGGGAAGCGTCGTGGGCTGGGCCAAGCGTAAGGTTGGCTGGAAACGGAGGAGGATATTATTGGAAACTCGGATCGATTAGTCCTCAGTGAAGATGAACTTTGAGATTGACTGTCTTTTAGCGTTAGTATCTTTCCAGCATCCGTATTCAAAGACCGACGACTCAGTTGAGACGTCAAGGGAAGGGGAAATGGCAAATGTCTCTTCAAGTGCAAAATCTTTTCAGTTCCTTATCTTCTGGCAGAATCTAAAATCAAATCTCCGTTGAGTAACTTTTGCCGAAAGGATCCTTGCGTCACGGATTACATCTGGGCGACGGATCCCATCCGCAGATTTTTTTTTTAACACTTTCATCTTCTATTCCGAGTCCTAGTATTAACTCGGCAATAAAGGTCAATGATGTCCAATGATTGGTTTGGCACTGAACTGGGAACTGAGTTCAAAGTTGAGAAATATGGCGACCACTCAAAATGGACTCAAGTCAAGCGGGACCCCCGGAAGGCCAGGCTTCTCTTGTGCCAACTATTAATAAGGGAGCATGGATGGGAACTTCTGATCTCCGCATTATCATAAATGACAATGAATTCTCTACCAAACAGGACTTGATTATTATGCACATACGATCCTCGACGTTCCTATTGAGAAAAAAAAGCGGAAGGAGTGGGACTATTGAAATGAATTTAAATTTTGAATCCTTAAGATCCTGATAGGAACGGAATTTTGCAAGAGGTCATTGGCTGCCAGGGGAGAGGCGGAAAAGATCTTCCGAAAAAATTTATGCAAATAAGTCCCCACAAGACTGGCCAAACCTGCTGAAATCAGCAAAGGACGACGGTAACATTTGGTGATGGCGAGGCCTGCCCACTCCTAACCACTTCCACTCGCCCTAAAATTTAACGTCATTTGGCGTGAATTCCCGTAATTCCCGAGTTATTGGGGGTGATTACACCCGCCAAATCAGGAAGGAGTGGTGCAGTGGTGGGTCCTGATACTGACAAGTATTGTTATGATTCCTTATGGGCCCTTAGATCCAGAGCGAAGTGGGCAAGAATCCATTTTGGAATTAATTCCCAGCTATTAGCGGTGATTGGAAATTATATGAGGAAATTGACCAGTTTTAGGGATTCTTAGTTTCCCCAAATTATGTGGAGGCACGAGACTCATACAGTGCACTTCAGCGCTATTCATCTGGATTCAGCGTCGGATAGGACGCTACTGGTCATCGACGCATGTGGGACGTGCGGGGAACAATGCAGCCATGCCACATCCCACGAATCATAACCAGACTCTCGGAATTATTTATTTTCTGTGGCCGGGGGAACTTGTTTCCGCGTCCCTGCTGGAACGTCGGGTTGAAAATGCGTGAGCCACCGCGGCGGCACACGCCAAGGAGACACAGTCAGGGAAGGGCGGGAGCAGGGAAGAATACAAGGGAAACGAATCCCAATTTCGTCCGCGTAATAAACGTTCTCCAGGGGAATTTCCGTCCTCATCAGCATATATTCATCAAATCCAGTTCTTCCTCCATGGTATGGTGCTCCAGAAAGGAAGAGAGGGCAATGACCCCTCCCCGCCCCGCTCCTCCTTACCTTCTTATCCAGATGAAGGATTATACTGGAACTCTTCTTCAACTATTTGAGATAGAATATGGTGAACTGGAGTATTTTTATAGTCTATGGGC
>JAQIWD010001979.1:0-10570 GCA_034694825.1 Anurida granaria | reverse complement strand
AGGGATTGTGCAAGCCCTCGCATTCAAGTTGTTGAGATTTGGTGGAATAACTTTTCTCGTCTCACTCATGCCCAAACAACTAGACGAGAATTCTCACATGTCCATATTCACTGATTTTTAGAAAATCAACCGTTCGCTGAATAATTAAGATTAAAGGCTTAAAATTTACGGGAATCACTTTATTAAATATTTGGAAAGGCGATTTGGAAAATTTGTTCTAGTTTTTCAGTACTCACTGAACTCTCACTTTTTGCGCACTGCACTTTTTTGAAGTTTTTCAACACATTTTCTGTCCGTGTTCAAGAACGTGACAATTTAAAAAAAATCCCCTTTCCAAATTTTTTCATATGTATCTAAGGGTCATGATTTCCACTGGACTAGAATTTTAAACCCGTAAACGAAATCTGGGTGCCGGGATTTATGGATTCATTTCTAAAAATATCCCAAAATGATCAGAAAAATCAGAAATTCGAATGAGACGGAGCGGGAGAACACGAGAATGCAAAGGTGAATGAAAAAGCAAAATCAAATTTCCGCGTGTTCATGGGGTGTCACTAAAATGCACACCCCACACCCCACACCCCTGAAATTTTAAATCGCTTTTTTAAACTAACCTGCTCGCTTCGCTCGCTGAAATTCAACAAAGAACCTTAGAACAGTTCAATTTAGCGAGCGAAGCGAGCAGGTTAGGTTAAAACAGCGAAATCGCTGATTTATTGGGGTGTGGGGTGTGCATTTGAGTAAGACCGTGTTCATGTTCGTGTCCATTTCAATTTCCAAAACTCGCATTTCGGAGGTCACTGCCAGGTCATTTCATTCGATTTCAGGTATGTAATCAACGCTTGTACTGTGGGTTAGAATAACATTGGGAGGTCACACCATCTTTCACTATTTTATTCATTCTGGTAGGAGGGACGGTATAACCTCACATTGTTATTCTGACCAACAATACAAACTCCAAGTTAAATCGCAGAGCTCAACAATCTTCCTTCTCTTCCTCTGCAGGTCACATGAGCGGTCAGTTACTCCAACCAAACCACCCACCACCCACAGGGCCAGCTTTTCTCAATTTTTGGTTATGTAGTCAACGCTTGTATTGTGGTTTAGAATAACAGTGGGAGGTGACACCATCACTTACTCCTTACTTATTCGGGTTATCACCTACTTGATTCTTATTCAATTTTAGCAATCAAGAAGTATGAGCCGACGGATGCTACAACCAACCCATCACTGATTTTGGCCGCATCCACAATACTAACATCTCATCAAGGATGCTATCGACTATGCGAAGAAGGCATCCAAGTAAGTTTGCCTATGTGACAACTGTCATTGTGTCATTAATAGTTGTCACTATCTCACGCAAACTTGCAGGGTCAGGTTGGGCCTCCTTAACAAGTTGTCACTTTTTTATCTGATTTTCTGATTTTAATAGTAACGTGGATGACCAAGTCGTCGAAGGTATTGATCGGCTCTTTGTTCTGTTTGGGAGAGAGATCCTCCAGATTGTACCAGGACGAGTGTCTACTGAAGTGGATGCCCGTCTTTCATTTGATAAGGAGGCAAGTATTGCCAAGGCTCGGAAATTTATTAGTTTCAACAAGGAATTCGGAATTCCCAAGGAGAGGATCCTCATCAAGCTAGGATCTACGTGGGAAGGAATTCAAGCAGCAAAGTAAGCTGATTTGATACTGCCAAAGATGCTGACCTGTCTCCATGTACTCTTCTTAACTGTCCCCCTTTTTCAGGAATTAGAGTTCTGGAAGCACAGCATGGAATTCATTGCAACCTTACCCTCTTATTCTCATTCCCGCAAGCGGTTGCATGTGCAGAGGCCGGAGTGACTCTAATTTCACCCTTCGTGGGCCGTATCCTGGACTGGCATGTGGCCCACACGAACATCAAGACCTTCGAGCACTTCAATGATCCAGGAGTCCAGAGCGTGACCCAAGTTTACAATTACTATAAAAAGCATGGATACATAGACAGTCGTAATGGGTACTTCATTCAGGAATGTTGGTAAGATCAATTAGCGCTTGGGGAATAATTAATCATCTCCAGATCCTTTGAGCTCCAATCCAACCAACCTACATGCATTTTAATCTACAGGTGAAATAAAGGCATTGTCTGGCTGTGATCCCTCACCATCTCATCTGGATTGCTAGCAGAGCTGGAAAACAGTTCAGAACCGTTGGAACAATCCCTCAGCGCTGCGCACGGTAAGAGGCTTCATTCATGCTTTTCGCCCTCTTTTCTAATCAATTAACGCACTCCGTAACAATCAATTTGACTTTTCCAAACAGCCAAGTCCCTTGACATTCCAAAGGTGGAAATGGGTGAGGCTCGATTCTGTTGGTTAATGAATGAGGATGAGATGGCGACCGACAATTTGTTCGATGGGATTCGGAAGTTTTCCTAAGACGCCATCAAGCTCGAGCACATGCTGAGAGAGGAATTGGAATCAAACTAAAATGGTGGAAAGAACTGAGGCAGTTCAGGTAACAGAAGAAGGTATAAACTACCAGGACTTAGAAGTTGGGTAACTCTACGAAATCTATAAATCTACTCCAATTGAATCCATCTCAATCAAACTTTAGCTGATTAAAAGGGGAACGGACAAACTGGTGGTTGTTGATGATGAATTGAGAGGATTTTACTTCATTTTATTGGCCAGCAATCCGGTATCTCGATGGTCATTGAGGTTACGGATGTCAATTTCGTCGGTGGATTTTACCTTTCAATGATGAACTTGAATTTTTGCCGCCATTTTGCGGCGCAGGCGGTATAGCCCACCCGTAAGGTAAATTCAATTAAAATAAAAAAAAATCGTGTTAAAATTGTAAATACCTAATGACAACATTAAACCGTTAAACCCTGGCGACTCTTTAGGGATAGCCAGGTCGGTCCGGGAACTTTCCTTTCTATTTTCTCTCCCCTTTCACTTTCTCCTATCCATCTCCGATTACCACTTTTCTTTACGTTTCAGAATGAATGACGAAAATAAAGTTTGCATAATTGGAAGGGAGGATCCATTGTTTCTTTTTTAGGTTCAGTCGAAAATTTCATTGCAGAAACCTGGATCATAATTTTTTGGAAGTTTGAATTATGTGGCATTATGTTTTAAGTCTGATGAAGGCACCTTTGAAGGAGTTTAAATAGTTTCATGTTTTAATGGATAAACCAGCGCAAAAAATTATTTAATTGTTGTTGTTGACATTTCCATATTCTCCAATAAACCAGAAACCATAAAAGTTTACCCTAATCCAAGATTCTATGGAGGAGGTAGAGCAGGAACCGAAGCTGAAACTGGAGCGGTAACCGCCTGCGTAAAACCCAGGATTCCGTCCCTCAACGCATCCCGGTCCTCCTGCGAGATAAAAAAATATATAAAGGCAGAACCAAGATGAATAAATTAAATTGAGAAAATTGATACCACAGAGGAAAACCTACCAATGTCATGTTGTCAAAATTCTCTTTTGAGAAATTGGTAATTCCACGAAGTATACCAGAACAGAAATTCAAATCTCCACGGAGTTCCTCAACAGCTTCTGAATCACCCTTCGCTTGGGCCTCAGAAATCATTTCAGCCGTTAGCTCCTCCATATCCCGTAAACTGTTGTTCATGACATTCTCAAAGTATGGTGCGACGTCTTTACCCTCAGCTGCCAGCAGACCAGCTTGCATTATATGTTCACCAGCAACCTGGAAATGAGAACAATAAAAGTGTAAGTGATGTGTCCAAACAGATACAGATTCAATTCTATAAACGTTGTTTACGCGCAGAATATCCTGAGTGATCTGACGAGACGGATCCCGCATCATTGCCCCAATCAACTCTTCATACATGGCTTTAGTGAAATCCAAAATCCCTCCATGTCTCAGGCCATCAACTACTCCGTCGTGCTGTGCCTCTCTTGGAGTATCCACCAAAGCGACAGCCGCGGCACCCACCACCTAATTCAAAAAGTCAGAGTTACTTAACGTCTTTATTTAAAAATAACTACCTCGACTCTGTACAAATTAATCCCATTGTTTTTGGTTATCAGTTTACCTCATCAGTGGTATTCTCCTCTTGGGCTCCGCTAGGTCCCGAACCAAAAACGGACCGTCTCATATCATGTTCCACGGACTCCAAAGTGTCCTCCAACTTCTTCTTCGTAGCTTTCACGAATTCCAATTTCTCAACTACTGCCTCTTCAGTCTTCCCATTTGCAGCCAACGATGATGGGTCCTTCAATTCCTCTTCAAGTTCGGTTGCCACTGAGTCACACATTGCCAAGAGAGGTGAAAATTGCTCTCTCCTCTCTCGGTCCATTTCGTCGAGACGAAGTGTCATGAAAATCTACAATGGGTTTAATGATGTATGCCCAAAAGAACTTCAAATTCGATTTTGTGGTCAATGTTAAGTACGATTGAGTCTTCTCCAACATACCTTCGAGAAGAAATCTCCAATTGGGTCTTGGCCATTTTGATCAGCTGGAGCTGCAGCAGCGACAACTAATTCTTTCCCTTCTGCTTCATTTCTTGCTTCCACTTCCACAGCTGCTTGGCCTTCTGCTTCATTTCTTGACTCCACCACTGCTTGGCCTTCTGCTTCATTTCTTACCGTCGCTGCGGCGTCGGTAACCTAGTCAATTTGGTAATATTAATTATGAGATGTAGAATACATTTGGCTGCACTGTAGTTTAAGAATTAATCGTAGCTGGAACCGAAAATCACTGAAACTGAAAGTGAATATAGTACAAGGACTTACTTCATCAGATGGTTTGGTCTCCATTCTTGCTGTCCACTAAATCAAACTGCAAACGAAAATACTGTGGAGACGATTGCACAATTAAAAAATACAAAATTGAGAAGATCAGCTGCACCTGCGACCTGCACCTATCCATTCATTTCTCACACTGAAATTGAGGGTTGACGTAGCGGTTGCGTCACCCAAGCAACAAAATAAAATCACGGTTATATCCTAGTACAACTAAAATCCATATTCGACTTGTTAGTTTGGCGGAGGTTAGCAAAAAGGTAACCCGTCATTCCAGAAAACTTTTTCGTAAAATGTCAACTTTTTTTTTGTCAAAATTCTTGAAGTATGACACTTCTAGCCTCACTGCGCCTCCGGAATTTCAAAATTTTGATTCTCGTTTTTTTAATTGAAGACCAAATTTTTTTGGAGCATGTGAATCCAAGGGGTCTAAAAAATTTAGTTGCGTACTGGTGTTTCTCACGGAGGGGAGGAGAAAGGGATCTTATTGACATGCCGAATAACATTCACAACACACATAGAGATGGGCAAATATGATATATTCCTGATCACTAAAAATCGATTAATGAAATAAGGAATATTGAAAGCCGACAAGTTTTTTTGGAGTAAAGAACTGCGTTAATAAAAAAAAATTGTTATGAATTGAACATCTTAACACCACAAGTAACACCACCAGAGAGCATGAGATGATTTAAATTCCATAATGTGGAGTGGTTTACGATAAACTTTAGGTGAAAAAATTGCGATCCTAGAATTAAGTTTAAAGACTGGGAAAATGGGCAAACGTAGCCAACTAATGTGAATGAAGTTTACGTTTAGGTATAAGTTGTGCGGTGTTTGGTCTTGTTAAAAGTGCACCAAAAGAAGAAACATGAAATTTTAAAATTTCGTTGAAGTGGAGAATGAGACAGTTAATGTGTTTGCCAACACTAGCTGTGGTACTGAACCTCATCCGGAAAAGTTGAACGTCTGCACAAATCAAAATCTTATTAACGTATCAGACGCACCTCTCGTGTAGACCTAAATTCTGTCAACGCCCGTAATACTAAAGTTAGATCTTATTAAAATTAAAATCTTAAGTTCCGAACGAAATTCCCTCAAAGACCCACCCACCGAGGGTTCTTGTCGCGCAAACACCTATGGAATCAGCACTTTCCCACTGGGCTGAAATACGCTGGGTTCCTTAACTCCCTCGTTTTTCGACAGTTTTTCTCAACTAACTCGGCAATTAAACAATCACAAAAATCGTGCACGTGGGTTCAAGGGAATTTAATTTAAGTTCGTTTAATTTTACTTCGTCATTTCACTTCGTTTTGCCAAAATCTGGTTTTATCTATAGAAAATGAACTGGAATATACGCGTTAAAAATAAATTTTAAATTTAAATAATTTTAACAAATTAAAAGAATGTGAATTTATTTACGGGATATATTCCGGATTTTTTGGCTTTACGCCTTTTCCGATCATGATATGTGACACTACAAAAGGCCAAACTTGTACCTATTCTTTAATGTCAAGATAAAAAAACAGTGAGTGAGTCAAAATAGAAATTACACCAAACACCATGAAGAAGGAAATCAAAAATTTCAATAGTATGAAAACAGCGTTCAAAAAACAAACTTATTCTCATGCTAACATTTAAACCCCCAAGCCTTTTTAAACCTAGATGACGATGAATCAACAGGTAAAGGCGAGCAATTTTGTAAGTTTTTTTCTCTGGTTTTTTTTTTTTTCAAAAAATGTAACCATACCAAACCACAGTAAACCCCTAACGCTGGCTTCATCTCATCCATTAGATTAGTCAGTGGTCTCTCTTGTATTCCGATTGTATACGGCGGTGTGTCCCAAGGTGTTAGACAAAAAAATTCAAAGTTCTAGAACAAAAATTCAAAGTTCTAGAAATTTGAAATTCAATCGTCAAGCACCTTGGGTGTGAAACACGACGTGATACAATTGACCTACTATATTCCCGTGTCCAGAAATTTAAACATGGCCCAGGACAAAGAGAAACAACCTCCCCCGGGAAGCGTCCCCACATCGTCCCATAAACCTCCCACTGCGCTAGCTAACCTTGCTATCAAGTTTTAGTTAGTAAACCAAATGAAAAAGAAGTTTTGTCTCTTTTAACTTCTCCGTATTCGGCTGAAAAAATGAGTTTTGAGAAAGGGACTTATTGGGTAGAAAAATTAGCATTGTTCCTTATGTCCTAAAACCTATGACATAAAAATACGTCGGAATGTAAAAACATGACGTTAGGTTAAGCTATTATGCTATACGGCGGTTTCCCAATGGGTGACTTTTCAGTGACCCCCTGGTTACCTTTGACATTGAGATTTTGACAAATCTCTTTAAAAACAGTACAAGCCCAGGTCAGCCTAAATTGAATGCAAAAAACTGCATTTGAATCGGTTTACTAGTCAATAAATAAAGTGTGGACTAATGTTTCCAAAATGGTAACTTTGGAGTGTCGTGGCGCCCAAACTACGCGGTTTTTCTAAAATTCAAATTCAAAAACGAAATCACCATAAAAAATGAAACAATTTTCCAAACTTTCATCGGAATCGGACAATATGGTGGCCAATTCGATAACCCAAATCTTCCGTTTTTGAATGGACCCCGATATCTCATCGACTCGCATAAAATTATTTGACCTCTGACCAGTCATATCTCTGCAATGCAGTCACAGCTATAACGGATTAGGGTCCCATCCCAATTAAAGGGTCCCACTTTTAATTGAAAAAAGGCCACTTTTTTCATTGAAACTTGGCCACCTTTTACTGAATCCTATCCCACTAACTAGAACCCACCAATAATTGAAAAAAGGCCACTATTTTAGTTGAAACTTGGCCACCTGAAACTTGCCCACTTTTGACTGGCCAACATCCCACGAATTGAAGCCCATTGATAAAAAGTAAAAAAGTTTGAGAATAAAATGGATGCGTTTGTTGAAAGTAGAAGGCGGATCCTTAAAAAAAATCTTATTCTTAACCAAAGATTTCTGCAAGAATCAAACAATTTTCAAATTTTTGAAAGAAAGAATGTTTTTGACGAAATGTTAGTGTTTTGGGCTTAAGATAGATTTCTAGAAAGATATTTCGACATTTTCCTTTCTTTTTGATTTTTTTTTCGCCGCGAAACGTAGAGATTTTCGTTCTCGAATGAAGATTCTGGGAAACATTAGTCAAAATGGTTAGTCGAAAGAATTTAAAGATTTTAGTCAATCTAAAGAAAGATTTTTGGAAGATTTTCGTAGTTTTTAGGAAGAATTCTACGCCAGATTTTTAGGCTATCAGCATATAGTTCCAAATTGAGCTTGTCTCACTCCAAGATTAATTAAAACAGTTTTCTCAATCAATCGGAGGCTGAAATTCGTGGGATGTTAGTCAGTCAAAGGTGTGTAGGTGACAAAATTTCAACCAAAATGGTGGCCATTCTTAATCATTGTGGGGCTCTGGTTAGTTTAACTCTAAATGTGTAGTTTCGAAACAGGTTCATCGTTTAGTTTATATAATATTTTAGTAAGTATTAGTAACATTTTGAGAATGTGACAATAGTGTATGTAGTGGGACATAACGCATCAATTTTATTGTCAAACGTTTTTACTTTTTATCAGTGGGCTTCAATTTGTGGGAGGTTGGTCAGTCAAAAGTGGGCAAGTTTCAGGTGGCCAAGTTTCAACTAAAATAGTGGCCTTTTTTCAATTATTGGTGGGCTCTATTTAGTGGGATAGGATTCAGTAACAAGTGGCCAAGTTTCAAGTGGCCCAGTTTCAGTGAAAATGTTGGCCTTTTTTCAATTAAAAGTTGGATGCTTTAAAGTAAACCAATAACGGATTACACCGTTGGATTCTGCGTCAAAAATCTTTGCGGGAAAAGCCTCCGAGCAATTGTTTTTGAAATGTCGGGTTCATGGTTTCTTCCCGCCATTTTTGCGAATGTTGCGGGAAATGCTATCATTTGCGCATGCGAAATGAAAAAAATAGTTTTAGAATTCCCATAGAGTAGGTTTGAGAAAAGCTTTCCAAAGAGATATTGCTCGAAGTTTTCTGACCACTGGTTCGCCCTGTTCGCCCATTCCAACTTTCTAAATTCTCATTTTCTTACAAACTATGAATCCGATATTTTTTTTTAAATCAGTTATGAAGACTATAGGGGATGCCCGTTTTTCTGCCATCAGAAGGCCTATGTCTATCTTCAGTATTTCCGGCACAAAAAATTCACAAACTAAGGCCGATTAACACGTAAGAGCACGGGAGAGAGAAAACGAGTCATTCTCCATGTTAAGAGCATGGGACTCGCCTGAGCGCCCCTAGCGTCCACACGGTGCCTATACAAAGGGAGAAATTGCATATTTGGCACCCTGTACATCAATCACAGTTAATTTGCAAAATGAATCGGAACGATTTAATTGAGGATAAGAAAAATAAACTTCAGTTTAAGCAATTATCTTATTGAACCGTCGAATTCAATTACAGTAGTCAATTTCCAATGCTCATTCTCGGCTTCTGTTATCTGTGTTTGGTTGCGAGCTACTAAACGAGCTACAAATTTTAACATGACATGTGATCCCGATTGCACTTTCAATGCTGAATCCAAAGGTGAATTCAGCTTTTGGATACCAACCGTGGGCGTGGAGATATGACTGTCCAAATGTCAAATAATTTAGTACTACCTCTAGTCTAGTTTCGACATAAGCTTTCCGCTCAAATTCTTACGACTACTGGTTCGACCAGTACGAAGGGGGAAAATGCATATTTGGGATCCTGTATAATTGACATTAGATCTTGTAATATATTTTATTCATTAACTTGTAATCTATTCATCTGTTGTTTCTGATCTAGTCTGAATACTAATTATAACCAAACGGATCTCCAGGAAACGAATTAACTTCCTCTAGCGAAAGAATGGTTGAGAGCTTTGGCCAGATATGTTTCTTGAATCGGTTAGCCAAACTTGCTGGTGAATAGGGTCCTTGAAACTTGTCTTTTAACTCCTATAAAGTAAAAAGAATGCAATTCTCAATTATTAAGTATATAGTAAAAACGTTATGGCTTAGTTAGGAGGTTGCTTTTGAGTAGCTTACCACGGACATTCGATTCCACATGGGCGTGCAGAATGACAATTCATGTTGCCCATTGTTATGGACGATGTACTTGGCTATAAGGACATCATCGTCCTCCGTAAATCGGATCCTCCTTCCTGAACTCCCTTCGGACGTCATGGTACCTGAACATAAAATCATGCTTATAATTTAAAGTGATAAGTTTATTGAATGTTCTTGGGCAACTGATCGGTTCTTGAGGGTTGAGCAATATCAAAATGTAATTTTACATACTAATTCCCACTTAAGTTCCTTAGTAGAGGCTCATGCAGCAAAATCATCATTTTTGATTCCGTGAAATTTGAGATTTTGTTTGACTTACGGTACGGTTCACGAGATGTGTTCGGTTAACTGGGAAGAGATGTGGGCTGGACTAAATCCAAATTGAAGACCACGTCAGCTCCTTTATTTTGATGGATGATTGACCCAATAAACTAATTGATGAATTGCTGCTTCTGCTGATTTCACTTTACAGTTTATTAATCAATTAAATATGGATGAGAACTGAATCTCTAACAAAGGAACTACCGTTTGTAGTAAAATTACCTTTACAAAGACAAACGAAAAAGGGAGTTACTCGGACTAAATCCAAAAGCACACTGAATTACTTGGGGAGTTGCGGGTTCTTAACCACACACTTGGGTGATGCAATATCCTAATGTTATTTCCTATGTCGACACAAAACGTTCGCTTGGCCAATGAAATCCGACCA
>JAQIWD010001978.1:0-10571 GCA_034694825.1 Anurida granaria | reverse complement strand
TGATAGGGAAGGGCATACTAAAAGTGATGATAGGGAAGGGCATACTAAAAGTGATGATAGGGAAGGGCATACTAAAAGTGATGATAGGAAGGGCATACTAAAAGTGATGATAGGGAAGGGTATACTGACAGTGATGACAGGGTAGGGTATACTGACAGTTATGACAGGAGAGCGCATACTGAAAGTGATGACAAAGGAGGGCGCACTGAAAGTGATGATAGGGAAGGGCATACTAAAAGTGATGACAGGGGAGGGCATACTGACAGTTATGACAGGAGAGCGCATACTGAAAGTGATGACAAAGGAGGGCGCACTGAAAGTGATGACAAAGGAAGGGGTACTGAAAGTTATGACAAAGGAGGGCGTACTGAAAGAGATGACAAAGGTGGGCGCATTGAAAGTGATGATAAAGTTGGGCGTACTGAGGCTGATGACAAAGGAAGGCGTCGTGAGGGTGATGACAATGGAGGGAGTACTGAAAGTGATGACAAAGGAGGGCATACTGAAAGTGATAACAAAAAATGGCGTACTGAAAGTGACGACAAAGTGGGGCATACTGAAAGTGATGACAATGGTGGACATGCCGGAAGTGATGAGAAAGAAGTGCGTACCGAGAGTGATTACGAAGACCGGCCTAACAAAAGTGAAGAAAAAGTAGGGCCTGCCGAAATTTATTACACTGACGGGGATACCGAAAGTGGCGATACAGATGGACAAAGTAAACGTGAACATCACGGGGAAGGCAAAGACGAACGTGAACAACCTTACGGCGCAAAGAGTGAAAGTGATTACGCAGACGGGGACTCCGAAAATGATGACGCAGAGGGACAATCTGAACGTGATGACGCAAACGGGCACAACGTAAGTTATCAACGAGGTACAAAGTGGAATCCGCGAACAAATATGTCGGAATCCTGGATCGGCAGGGTTAGGCGCAGGCGTAGGCCAGAAAAAGAAAACCAGCGGTCAAGAACAAACTTGGGCAAAAAAGTTCCTGCGCACAATTTTTCATTTGGGAACTGGAAAAGAATGGACGAGAAATTCAACAACGGCACGTGCATTTTACTCCGCGGGGTCATTCAAGTGCATTTGAAGAACCAAGAAAATGCAGTTGGGCATTCCGTGACAATAGACGTGCCTCCGGATGCCGAATCATGGGAAAATTGCACCTCCCGGGACCACATTGAACTCCTTATACGCTGGAAAGGACATTCCCTTAATCATAAAATTCAAAATGGCTACCATTTACTTAAATTTATTTTTCAAAGAAACGTTACAGCTGAATTCCAAAAAACACTGTATATAATGGAGGAAATCCATTCAAGATTTTTCCGTCATCACTTTCCATCTCCAGAATTCGACAAAGAGACAGCAGGTAAAGATTTTTGTAACTTTTGAAAACGTTAACTTATAATGGACTTCAAAATACTTTTTACTTTTGGGCAGATGAGTCTTACAAAATCCAGAATTTGAAATTGTCTCCTGCGACACCAGATAAATCAAACGGCTGTACTGCAAGAAATGATGAGCGAAGTGAGGCTCAAAATGGTGATGACTTTAGCGTCAGTTTTACGGAAATTAAATTGGAAGAATTCTCAGGAGCGCTTGAACAAGAGGACTCCTTTATACAATTTGTGTGTGCAGTTGCGCCGGTGCCGGATAAACAAGTACAAAGCTCTGAGCTAGCCACTTGCGCTGCAGCCCTGGCTGGAGTGATAATTTTTGTGTCACTGGCAGTATCCGTTGTAGGTTGGCAGAAATACAATAGAAGGAAGGGATATACCCCTGTTTAATATTCTGACTTTACAATGAACTAAACTAGAACTAATTAGTGGAGTAACCTAAGCCAAACTCTAACATTCTATTCTATTGTCCAGGTTTCTAAATGAAAATCAGAACAGATTTATTAGTTTTCCATTTTTACAAATGAGAAATCAAACATTTACAGTGCAAAATAAAGTTATAGAGTAATTTGTATCCAATAAATCATACCAAGAGAAAACTTCATGCTCATCTTACATTGGGGACATCCGTCGATACCAAAATCGAGCCCGGAAATCGTCTGAACAAGTCAAGAACCCAGCGCTGACGGGAGAATGGACAATCTTCCGGATGGGTCCATTGTGACCTGGAATTCATTCAGGCAGATTAAGTATTTCCTCCCAAGAGTTTGCATTTTTTTTTTTTTAACTGGAAAATTTGTATGTTTATTCATAACATAATATAAAAAAAATTTTTTATAAAGTTTGCAGAAACTTTGCTAAGGCGATTGATTCTTACCAAGGGACAGTAGATTCCGCCGCTGTGCTGTGCGTGAGTCCCAGCAACAGAGTGAGATCGTGGCCTCGTCAGGGTACATTACAAATTCCTCAGTGTGGTTGAAAACGGCTTGGGTTGTAAATTCCTGTTTCCCAGTTGCACCCGCTCCCGTATAAGCAATCAAACTCCGATTAGTCGACAGTTCCCACAACTTAACTAGAGAGTCCTTTCCTGATGACAAAATGTACTGGAACAAAAAAAAACGCGGAAGTCAACACAGGCCTTTTTCGAAACTTTAACTCATATCCTAATTCAAAGGCTTTACCTTGTTATTTCGAGTGAATGCCACTGAACCAACTTCCGTCCCATCGTGGGCAGCGTGACAGGTGTTGATACATCGACTGGACACTCCGTCCCAAATTTTGATGCTCCCGTCGGTGGAAGCAGAAACGTACATACGCCCGTCAGAAGACCAACTGGAAAAATATTTTAGTAAGCAGCAATAAACTGTGAATTGCTGAAATTGTGACTTACGCAACAGCTGCGATTTCCCCACGGTGGTTCCCATTGACATCAATCCCAGTGAAACACTGTGAAGTGTTGATGTCATAAACGCGGATAGCGGGTTGACGAGTACCCACGAGAAGGAAATCCCCTGTCGGGTGAACTGACAGAGTTAAAACTTGCTCTGATTCCTGTTGACATTAAAATAAATGGGGTCACAAGACAACCCACTATAATACCAATTAACAATTTTGGCATGGCATGTGGCTTACATTCATAACCCGAAAAGCTTTCTTGACAGAAGCTCGACTGTAGTCGTAGAGTCTAACGGTGCAGTCCCGACTTCCCGAAATCAAGATTTGATCTCGCGGATGGAATGCGACGGCAGTGACCTCCTCAGCATGGTCATAAAGGGTTCGAATGACAGGATGTCCCTGTGGTTCAGTTGTCTCCATGTCCGAGCTCTTGGCCAACATACGCTCCACGCTCAAAATCTTCAAATAAATTGATTTTAAAACACTGGACAGCGTAAGGGTTTAGAAAAGCGTAGTTAGAAATTCACACTTTGATTGAAGTGTCCACACTCCCAGTGGCAATCAGCGAGCCGTCGCTGTTGATTGCACCGGCACGACAAGGTGCCTTATGAGCCGTGACATATGCGGTTTCATATTCGGCCGGCTCTGGTGTCGACACGACTCCGTCTCCTTGATTCTCCAAATCTAATCCACTTCCAATCCAGCCCATCTTGTTGGAAATACTGGTCAACTTGGCTCCTTGGCCTAAAACAAGTTTACAAAAAAGGCATGGTCACCTTGCCGCCGTTAAATACCAACGTGAAACCAGTTGGTGCTTACGTCTCTGCTCTTCTTCGAGGCCGAGTGTGATCAGATGAACGAGTCGGTCTGATGGTGGACACGGAATGTCTGGATGCGCCAACATTATCAGTTGGGAAGCAATTTGTTGGTATCCATCATAGAACAGTTGACTAGTAGACAGAAAAAATGACACTAAATTGATGCGATTTGATCATTCCTCTTGCTCACGCATGTCGGCGTCAGCTGTCGACATACCTGATGATGAGCTTGTGGACCATTTCACGAACTTTAATCTTGTCCCTTGTATCCACTGTGTCTTGTAAGTTATTCTTCCGGGCGGCATCTTCCAATTGAAGCTCCATTTCCTTTTCACGCATGCTAAAACAAAAGCAAGATACAAAGATAATAAAGGTCACTTAATTAAAAATTGAATGAATTGTCTTGTAATTTGCATATAGCCGTTACCCGTGTCTAATTTAGAAGACTATAACCATACAGCGCAGATCACCTGTAAACACAAGAACGTTTTTTTTATCAGAATGGCAGTGGACAATAAATTTTCATTTGTATTTCTTTTTTCTTTCTAACGACTTTTTGCAAAAAGTTTCAAAATTACAAACCGCCACTTTCCCGCGGTTAAAATATGAATTTGAAATGGGAGGAGCTTTAGAGGGACGCGACGCCAAAATCTTTCGACTTATGACCACGAAAACTTCAGAAAACAATAAAACGCTAAAAACTCGAAAAAACATGCTAAGAAGCATGACAAAAAAAAGATGACAGAAAAGATTTTAGGTCAAGAGAGATCAGATCAGTTATTCGAATTTCATGGTATTTGAGTTTATTGTGGGGGGGGGGGGGCAGATGATGCAGATGATTAAGCACCAAATTCTTCATACTCACGTTTATTGCCAGTTCCTATTGATTTTTTGCAAGTTAGCTGTAAATTGTATCATTTTGCCATGATTATCATTTACAATGTCCACAGGAGCGTTTTAACTGTCACACTCTTTATAATCCCCTTTTCACAGTTTTCGTCACACTTCCAACCATTTTCGAATGTAAATGGGTACGTGGGAATGAACGACAAATCAAGTGATGCTGAGCTAATTTTTCCCAAATTGACAATTGACAAAGAAATACCGTTGGTTCTACGGAGACTGATTTTTGGATTTTGGTCTCAATTTCATTGTGGGTGGCACAATATAAAAGGAACATCTTCCTGGTCCCATGCCCATTAGAAATGTTGGAAACATAAAATAGTTAGGTTGGAAAAACTCAACATTTTTCTTAAATTCAAAAGCCAACAAATGGTCGGGAGCTTTTTATTTTGCTTCAAAATTTGAAGACTTATTTTGTCAGTTTTTAATACGTTCAGCTTTTACTCACAGAAAAACTAAATAGAAATATCAAGGATCTGTCACTCAGAACTTGAATTTTTAAGTTAAACTCCGAAAGCGGAAGCACGAGTGGAGCAAGACTTAACAGACCTTACGTTCTTGACCTCTACAGACCTGCCTTTCATTCCGAACCTTATTTACATGCCATTTGACACGAACTGACATGACAAAGAAACATTCTCCAAACACCTGTAATTTAAAACGTGCATTGAACTTTAAAAGGGCAGGTTAAATTAAAAACGAGGACAAAATAATTACTTATACAAACAGCTACAGTTTATTGACGCACTTAAGCGTGACTTGACAATAACAGTTGACTACTGCATATTTCTAGTGACTTGACAATGCGCTGAATCGGGAAACAAAAACCAGCTCAAGTTGAGCAAAAGTTGCGCTTGCGCTTGAAGTTTTGACCTGCGCCGTCGAGATCAGCGTGCGGACAGACGACTCATAGTTTTGACCTTGACCTATTCCCAGGATGGACATCTGAGCAATTGCTATGATTTTTCGTGACTTGTACATATTTTAGCTCCCACTTTCTCTTGGGTTAGATTGTGTGTTCAGACAAGACTGAAGTTGAGACTGAAAAAAACATGCAGGTGAGCCAGAAAATAAATTACAGAATCCAATTACAAAAAGTTTAATCTACATTCATTTTTTTACCATTTATTAGTAGAATTATGCGTTTGCCCTCAAGCGCACGCCGTTTGCAGCGCTGCCGCTGATCTTATTCTCTCTTGTGCTAGTTGGTTATTGGTACAATGTCCAAGTCGAAACCACGGGGAAGCAGGAGCAAGGTCAAAGGTATCATGGAATTGAAGAAGCCCGAATTCAGAGGTGGATCAAGGAAAGTGAGCTAATTTGGAAGCGCGGAATAGTTGCACGTGAAGCAGCTGAAGTTGTGTCCAAGTTCAATCCTTATAAACCCTGGAGCACCGTGCATCATCGAAACATTTGGGACTTTTTCTACCCCACGTACAACTGCCCCCGCCCGGTGGAGCGATTGGGAAGATTAGGGGACGGTGGGAAGTGGGTCTGTGGGATTTCACATTTTGCTGAAACTGCCCACCCTTGCGTCGTCTTCTCCTATGGGATCTCAGGGGACAGCAGTTTTGAGGAAGACATTCTGAAGAGGACAAAGTGCTACGTTTATGCCTACGACCACACCGTGGACCCAAGTAGTGTTGCGCTCACCAAATTATACCCCAATCGGAGTAAGTTTACCAAATTGGGTATTGGGACGGAGGACAAGGGACGCTTGAGGACGCTCAAAACGGAAATGGAACGCCATGGGAAGAAGTTTATTGATATTTTGAAAATTGATGTTGAAGGGGCAGAGGTTTCCGTCATTCCACAAATTCTAAGTGATTTTCCAAAGCTCCCAATTGGTCAGCTCCTCATTGAAGTCCACCTCGGTTCCTTTTCACAGTACAATTTATACCAGAAGTTAAAAACATGGTGGACGTCGTTGGAAAGGGCGGGGCTTAGGCCGTTCCGAGCGGAACCGAACCTAATTGCTCTCTTACTCGGCTCAAAACCGCATCCTACTTACTACGAAATTTCCTTTCTAAATGTTGAGTCTGACCATGTTCTGCTGCATGCCTAATAAAAATGGAGACACATGATACTCAATCGCTTTAAATTCGGAACGTGATGTTGACCTTTTTTTGCTTGTTGACATTTACTTCTTCAAAACAGAACGTGATAGGCTTAAACAAAAGACAGTCACTGACTATAAACGAATCAAAAAGATATTAACTAGATTTAACATCAGTATAAGACCACCACCATCGCGGCGCGGGAAGCCATTAACACATCATCACTTTCTCCTTTGAATTTCCATCTCATCTTTAATAAATTTAATACATCGACATCTCAATTTCTAACTCGGATCAATAAAATCCAGGGTTCATTTCTTGGAATTGTTTCCCTTCTCGCTGAAAACAGACGAAGAAGAGTATTGGAGATTTCATGCCCTATTTAAGCGTCCTTCGATAATTACTGGCAGTTGAGAAAGAATAGCAGCGTCAGCATCACACAGTTCCTGTTGACATGAGTTAAGTTTTGATTATTGTGGTTTCCTTTATCTTAATGACGAGAAACTCTGCCTGTGCTGCTGTTACCCCGTAGGTGGCAATTAATTTAATTTTTGCATGTGTCACCAATCCATTTGTCTTTCTTCGCCCTTACACGTGTCAGAATTCAACGAGTAACGAAAACATTTCTGGGAATTACTCCCGCAGGGATAGTTTGACCATTAGGCTACCATTGTTTAGAGCTCATTCAGATTTGTTTTGTCGATTTGCATCTCCACCACTGGAAAGACGCTTCTTTTTGCTCCTCTTCCGAATTCGACGAATTCAAAACAGCTTCAGAGATTATCGATTTGACAAGTGCTAGGGAGGCAGGAGGTTTGGAGTTGCTCCGATTCCACCGAATGGCGAAAGGAGTATCCTGGTAACCAACTTTCCCATACACAGAGAGGCAAGGACAGGGTGAACTCCGATTTCGGAATCAGAGCTTCCACGGTCGTGTCCATGGCCAGCTGATCCCAAAGTGCCGGGTAGTGTGGGTGTGTAGTTGCCCAAAGTCAGTCATTAGAAGCGTGTAAGCCATTTTGTAACCAGCCAATCATGGACTTGTGGGCCTGTTACTGGTATTCAGGAAAGTGGAGGTGCATTTGCAGTGGAGACGTGCTTGGACAAGGTCACAACATTCCTTGACATCTCAACTGTCGCCCGTGTCGTGCGCCACTTGACTTTCCGTTTTCCAATAATGGTCGAGGTCTTTTCCCCCACCAAAATGACGTCACCGATGCAGTTCTACCCGAAGCCCATTTTCACGACGGAAGGACTGGATGACGACATCCTCTTTGTAAGTTTGACACGAAAACTAATAATTATTGGCACATGCGACAACAAGGCAGTAAATAATTTTTAGGTCACAAGAGTAAGTACACAAGAGTAAGAATTTATGAGTGTTTACTTATGGCGGTGGTAGCAAAGGATCTAAGCTCGGGTTGACCACTTCTTAATCTTATCTCCTCTCCAGTTCCACTACTACTGGAGAGGTTCCATTTTTTGTGTAATTAATGGTTAACTCGCTGACCCATGAGCCCTCAAGAGAATTTCTAGTGTCTGGAAATTAGGCAGGAATAGATACTGCCCCAATCGCCAATGATTTATTGGGCATTTGGAAATGTTTAACAACTGACACTAATGGAATTCGGGAATAGGAATGTGACATGTCAAGGTTGGAAGAGGAAGTAAATTCTTAAGGAAGCTCCCCGTTTACACGATAGGAAGCGTTTTCCTATCGTGTATACAAATTGGCAGTGAAATGCATGAATGTGGATCTGGTTCCAATCTGTGGCAACACGGTTCAACCACGTAGCGGAAGCACTCCAAAGTCGATGACCTTGGCCAAAGTGTCACCCACAAATGCTATTCACTAATCTTCACATATATTTTGTACGGACGATTTTTATGTTCTGGGGACTGGGGTCCCGCCAACTTGACCTTGAATGAGATCACTTATGGTTACATGGAACACGGCGTTGAGATGTCAACGTGACACTTTTATGCGGGACAGAGAGACAAAACGAATCCATGAAGGAGCCGTAATAATGTTTTGCAATTTGTTTCTCCTGACAAGGCAAGACAAGGCATAAATTTGGAGGTTCCATAAAATGCATGACTCATTCGGTACACTTTCTTTTTGGATGATGATGATAATGATGCTCGCTGGAGTGTTTGATTTCTAATTTCAAATCCTACGCCAGCAACTAACTAACTGGGAGCCTGGACAGGTGTTTTTCTCTCGAGAAAATCACCTGCTGGTTTTATTCCTAATCATCATCCCAATTAAATTGAATTCGGAGAAAAACAAGTCAGGAATCCCGTGCAGTTGGGTTTTGGAGTTGGTAGAAGAATCAAACTTAATTTCATATGAGTTAGGAACAATATGACGGAAAAGACAAAGGGGATCCCACTTTTCATCTCCTTTCCTCATATATTTTCTAATTAAGTCCCATCCCCCCTTGAGATCTTGCAATACACAACTAATAAAAGTAAATCAAAAAGTCTATTCTATCTATTCTATATCTAATAAGATCCGAAACAACAAGATTCTCTTTTCCCCAGAGATTTTCACTGGAAGCATCACCTTCTTCGGTAACCATCCGATTCCACTCAAAATCCAATACAGAAGGGAATTTGGTTGGAATCGGAGGCCGCACTTAATTGTGGTTCCCCTGACAGGAGAAAGCAAATTTGCACTGATACCACAATCCATCGATGCGGCAGCCCTAATCGAAGGATTGTAATCGAAGTGTGGTGCTAGTCCTCAGTAAACGCAAGGAAAAGGGACGCTACTTTATATTTGTATTTAAAATTCAAGGGTAAAAGCGTCCATCAGTCTAATGGACTAAAAGTAATTCCATACTTCCATCATCATCTACTCAAAAAACTAGTCAAGCTTCACTGAATTCAGTCGCTCGAGTAAATGGAGCGTGTGGATAAACGGGATTTACTGCACGTATGTCGTGATTCCGTCATCTTTGCCTTTTCCCCTTGGGCTGCTGCCATTGAACTTAAAAACGTGATGAAAAGAAAGATGTTTAGTTGGACGATGATGTGGAAAGCACTCATCTGTTAATACACAAGGCACGCTAGGAACGATGCTGAAAACAGGGTTCAAGACAAGATGAATGGCTTCTGCTTTTAGTTGTGCCAGATCTCTTCGCTTTTTAGTGCCCTGTGACGTTTTGACATTTTTGCCTCTTTTGAATAAAACCATTCTTTACAATTCACTTCTGAAGGATTTGCTGACGGAAAATTAATCAAGGATGGCAAATAACAAAGGTTATGGAAATGCCTCCACAGTATGTCAGAAGCCGAACTTTGACCTTTTATGAATAATCCTCCGTGTTTCATTTATGAGGGGAAGAGTAAACAATCAATCGTCTCATGTCAAATGTAAAAATGCCGAAATGGAAATTAAAGTGCAAAAAAATGCCGCTTACTTAAATTTTAGTGATTGTCCCAACTCAAGTACTCTGTGTACTTTATGTTAGTTGATGTCTACATTTGACAAATACTGCCATGTTGACTCTGTCTAATAATCCTCATTCAAAATGACATCTTTTTCCACTTCAAGTTTTCTATTTTAATAATGCAAATACTCATTTAACCATACACGTGTGCATGGGCTGATTCAGAAAGTCAGACGGAATATTTACAATAATTTATTCGACGCTATTGGTGGCAAGCTTAGTTTCCCTTGTTTTCTGGTAACAAATAATTACTGACACACCACTGATCACTTTTTGTTTTTTAAGTTTGCTAGTTCCGTTTTCAACAATAAAGATATAATCGCTGTTACTTGTGCCCAAGGAATAATGCATGAGAAGGTTGTGCGAAAGGGAAAAATTATGCGAACATCTTTCTGAACCCTACATGAATTTGGAAATTAGGAACATAAAATAATTATTTAATAACTATTAAGTTACCAAAGCTCTATGTGCGGTTTATTCTAAATTGAAAATTGCGCACCCTTAACGTTTATCATTAAAATTGCCCATCGTGAACCATTT
>JAQIWD010001977.1:0-10577 GCA_034694825.1 Anurida granaria | reverse complement strand
TCAATTAAGAAACTCAATTTAAGTTTAGGTACCTGGTTTTCCAATTAACATTACCAAAATCTGTTACATTGTCTATTCTCAATTCCTTCATTTCCTTTCCTCCTCTCTTTTAATTCTTTTATTTCCTTGCAGTATCCATGGATCTCCAAGGAGTGGGGCTGAGCCTTCGAACCCTCCGCAGGCCCTTGGGAGTCCAAGTGGGACTTTTACTCAGAGCAACAGTCACCTCCTCCGATCGAGTCGTGTGGAAAGGAACCATTTGGAAGTTCCGAGTTCATCGACCTCCCTCCGAACGCCCTCTCTCTCTACCCGTCAAAAGATCCTGAACCAATCACGACTCAACAAAGGAGATGATGCCAAAAAAGCAAGGCAACAGGTACACTTTATTACCCCACTTCAAATCCTCCATACAATTCATACCAATCATTCCAAAAGTAACAATTTATTAAGAGAAAACAAACAAGAGATGGAGGAGTCTTCGGGTACATTTAGTCCTTGTGGAATGTTTAGTTTAGTTTTGGCCATTAGGAGTCTAGAAGGAATAGTCTATGGGGGGATTTCCTGTATATAAATATCTCAAAAACAGCACAAGAGTCACTTCCTCCGGATTTCTCCCACTTTCCAGTTCCATTTCCCCAGTGGGGTTCCTTTATGGTTTAGAAATGGTGGAAATGGACATGGGTTGAAGTGACTCTCATCCCACTTTAAATCTCAAGGAAAAGTAAACTTTCACTAATGAAAATAATACAAATCACTCCACTCCACTTCATTCTACACTCTGAAATTAGGGGGACTGGAAATCATGAGAAATCCAAATTAATCTCATTCTGTTTTATTCTATTTATATGACAATTGGATGAATTTAATTGAAATTAAAATAAGTTTGGGCTGGAAACTTTTATTTTAAAAAACTCATATGGAATTGGTTTAATTAGGAAAATAAAAATAAATCCCAAACATCAGAATATTCCAATTTGGAATTCCATTTAACAATTTAAAAAAAAGAGGACAAGATGTCATTTCCTTTTCTTTTGAATTCTTTCTTTCATTTTGAATTGTAAATTTTATGACTGGAGTGGATTATATTTTCTTGTAGAGGAAGAGAGTGATTTTGATGAGATTCCAAGAAGTGAGTGGAGTGGAAATTCTCAAGGAGAAAGTTCTAGTGATCTCTTCATTCCCGTTCCAAATGTCTCTCCTCCCGTCCATGGCTCCCCTTGAGAGTTAAGTCCATTATTATTAGGAATGGTGACTTCTTCAAAGGAGAACATGAAATCCATGAATTGGAAATGACAGGCAGAGGACACTCATTACAAATCATTCAACCAGAAATGAAATTAATCACATTCATCCCTATATGAATTTATAAAGGAATCTCTTCATTCTCCTACATTTCCATTTCACATTAATTATTAATATTTGAATTAATATTAAGTAATTCCAATGTCTTTTTAGTAGTTTCATAATGATTTCACTCTTGTTTTCAGGTTATCAAGATGTTGATCCTGGTTGTTCTTTTATTTCTCGTATGTTGGGGTCCAAAATTGATTTTCCCAATTGGGCTGGAGATTGCAAGTTTGTTGAAATTGAGTTATTTTACACAAGAACTCTATTTCATTAGAGTCATTTTCAACCTCATCCCCTTTATCCACTCTTGCATTAATCCAATCATCTACTCTGCAATGAGGTAAAAATCAATCATTCTTATCCATTCTTCCTCAAATCTTTTTACCATTCCTATTCTCCTTTTTTTGTATTTTTAGTAAAAATTTCCGGAGGTCGACCCAACGCCAAGTGCATCGTGTTTGTGTTTGGTTTGGTTGTAGAAAGTGTTGTGGTGGATGTGGGGTTGTAAAAAGGAATTCCATCCCACTGCGACCCAGAGCAAGATCAGGGATAACTGTGGGTGGGGATTCTTCCCTTTATTCAAACAACTATTGCCAAATCTCTGAAGGACCAAGCACACGACACACGGAAATGGAATGCGTCTCTGCCATGTAATCACTCGGCATCATTACTTGGTAAAATATAAAAAATATACAAAGGGAATGAGCATAAGGTATTGACGTGGAAGGGTAGGTTAGATTAAGAAGAAATGAAATGAATCAATCAAATGCGATAGGAAACAGAAAAGGAAGTTATGATAGTCTCCATTTAATCATTTCCTTTGTTTAGATTAAGATTACTCTTTGTTTACACTTTCCGTGTGTCATTCATTCGGCATCCGATTGAACCATGATTCTATAAATCTATATCCATGTGGAGCAAATTGCATTTAGAAAGTAGATGAATTAAATAAAAATTATGAATTGTGATGTTCGTGTAGATTAGAAAATGAAAATGTTGTCATTCTATCAAATTAATTAGATATTAAAATTAATCTATTCTTATTCTTATAATTTTATTTTATTTTATCATGATGGTGGCTAATAAATTGGTGGACTAAATTATCCAAACTATCCAAACTACAGTCACTACTTTCAGTTGGAATTCTCAAAGTGACAATTAAATATTTAGTGGAGTTGAATGAAAGAGAACATTCAATCAGGGAAATGTTGGACAAAGGTGACATACGACCCAAATGATAAAACAAGACGGAAACACGTGTTTTGTGTAGTGATTGCTACTATGAGCGGAACGACATGTCGGGTGACTCCAAATGTCACCACCACTTGTCATCTACCACACCCCATGTCCTCTTTTATTATTCTTACCCATAATCTCCTTCTTTATCTTTTTTCCTTTCGGGTAATTTGATCTCTCTACCTTTCTCCTCCGTATAAGACAGAAGGAGCGTGTGAACCCACCATTTGTTAGTTCAACCTCATAAACCATAAAATAACCAACAGAGGATACAGATTTCCCATGGGATTTCTATCCTTATCTTTTGCCATTTAGAGACTGTTCTTTAACACATCTTAGTCTTGGTGTTACTGAATGAGTTTGTCCATTTCCAGTACAAATGTCTTGTCTCATTCAACCAGGGAAAAGAAAAAGACCGAAACTAAAACTAATTGCTCTTACAAAAGTTCCCTTGACTTTTCAACTTCTTTCCTTCCTTCCTTACTTGCATGAACATTCTCGTGTGGATGTGAGTAAAAGTTCAGGAAAGGAGATTAACACTTTGGGAATTATGTTCTTAGTTAACCCTCTGCCATGACCTCCATCACTTTTTACGATTCTTACACCCCCAGGAAATACCATAAAACCCACCAAACTCTCCTGTTTTTCTCAAAACTTTCACCTCACTTCTTGGTGGCGTCAAATTAAATTATGGGGAAATTGATGAATGATGATGCACATCTTTCCAAATTATGATGAAATTAACTCAACAGAAAAAGTTAACAGAAACAATTCATTAAATCTAATTTGAAATTAATAGTAAGAATTCCGAATTAGCTTAATTCCCTTCCTCTATGGGCACAAAAATAACATTTATTTGGAATTGCCACATTTAAAAATTCCAAGCAAGGGTACTTGGGTTTGGTGTATTTGGTTTACTCTTTGGTCCTGGCTCCTGGGTCACCATTGTGTCACAAAAGAAAGGAGAAGCGATAAACGTCATAAGTTATGACGTAGTTTTCCAACTAGTTCAGATGATATTGTGCATTGACTCGGGGAGAGGGGGATTGGTTCCAGTAGTTCCAGTGGGATGAGGAAGAGAGGCATATGTTACTCAAGCGTAAATGTGAGGGTGGGTGGGTCATTAAGTTGGGACAAATTCCTTTCTTTAGTTGACTTGTCATAATTATGAATGTTCTTTCTGTGGTGGTTGTTTAAAATGATTCTGTTTTAGTCTTGTTTCTTTTCATTCTGTCAAGAACTGTGGACATGTGATGTCCCCGGTCAGTCAGTTACGTTCTCCTCATCTTCCACTAATTGACTGATCCAGGATATCCCAATTCCAAAGTTAAACTTGACTCTTCTCCAAAACAATCAATTCATTCCACAACCATTTAACTTAACCTAACTTAAAATGATTCCTAAACTCTTTTGTGTTTGTGTTGGCGAAATGAAGAATTGAAAGGAAACAAAGAAGATTGACTTGTGATTCCTTGGACGCTGTCGTTCCTTGTCAACTGACTCGTCCCGCGAATTTACAAAGTCAATCCTATTTGAACACATCCCCCAAGAACAACTGAAATACTTGGAAGATCCTTGTAAGATTTTACCATTAACCAATGCATGACTTTTAAATGTTTTGTTTCAGTTTATTGGATGAGACTCAACCTTACAATTACAACTTGTCAATCCACTTAATTTAAAATGAAACTTATCCTTACCCATAGGGTTGAGATTAAAATGAGACAAAAGAGTTCTTACCCCACCTTATCCGCCAAATCCAAACTCAAATTTCAAATTGAATTTTATATGAGGTTTGTAAAGGCGATTTCAGAAAACAATACCTCCACCCACCCTATGAACAACCAAACATGGGCATCCATTATAAATATTTTGCCAATCATTTTATCCATCATTCGAAATTATTTAAAACTCCTCTATAACTTAATCCCAAATCCATATTTATATTTTAGTAGTATAAAAGTGGAAGAATGTTGATGAGGAATTTATCAAATCAAGGATAAATTCTTCTACTTAAAAATGAATATTTTACTTAAATTTAATCATCCAATCAAATACTCTCGAAGGTAGACACTGTATTTCAATTTTAATTTACGTGGTGTGATTTCACGTAAATAAAATAACATCTCTATGCAATAAAAAAACAAAATCTCATTTCATTTGTCTTTAATTTGTATTTTAATTGAGAATAGGAATGCCCAACCGTGGGTGGAGGATGAAGTTTGTGCATGAAACTTTTACTACTCCCAGACTCATATTTATGTTTTTGAATTTGACATTATGCTTCATTCCTCCCAATTCCAAGTGACATTTGACATTCCTTCCACTTAAGTTTAAGATTTATTTAATTAATGGATTAATTGAGTTTCCTACATAGAAGTTACTCCGTTCCATTCCAGGCGGAACTCCACTTCTAAGGAATCTAATGTAAGTTATCATCCTAATTAGCAACCACTCTTCATCTATTCTAATCATAGAGTTGAACTTTGACATTTCTAAACATCCATTTTGATTTAAGCATACCCGCATGTTTGTTTATATTTCTCAGGTCATGTACCCCTCGAGTACCTCCACCTTGTCTTCCTCTGTTGACCTGGAGAATGTGCCTCTACTCCTCCAGCGGATTCGGTCAATGGGCTTTGATGCCATTCGATATGCTTCATACAGAACTGCAGCCAAACTTAGATTAATTCAAAGGGAAACATTGGGTAAGAAAGGAATCAATTAATGAATGGATTGTTTAATCAATTGAAATCCCTTGACCTCCTTCCAGTTGACCTACTTGACATTTGGAATATAATTGAAGCATTCCGTGAGAATGGGTTAAATGGACTTGACCCTCCCTCTGTGCTCAGTCTCCCCTCACTCCAATCCATTCTCTACTCTCTCTACTTTAATCTCAACAAACGTCTTCCTCAAGGTCAACAAGTGGATCCAGATATGGCAGTTAGGCAACTCCTCTCATGGCTCCTCCACGCCTATCACTCGTAAGTCAATCAAAACCAATAGCCAACTAATGAAGAAATTGTTAAAGGGTTCATATATTGTCCTTTTGTTGTAGTGATGGTGTTGGTCCTATTCGTGTATTTTCAATCAAAGTGGCACTCATTACTCTTTGCAATGGGAAATTGGTGGATAAATTCAGATGCAAGTGGATCTAAACATAAAAAGAATAGGAATTGTTAGTTTAATTAATTATGGGTGTTTGTAGATATTTTTAGTTTGATTTCTGATGGAGGGAGTGGTGGTCTCGTGATGAGTAAATTCCAGGATTATTTGGAACAAGTCTTGGCACTTCCTGGAATGGTCATGGAGTCACTTGCCTTTCCTCCATCACAAAACTTGGCTTCAACAATATTCAATGGGGCAAGGAGCTCTTTCTTTTCCTTCAATTTAATTACAAAATATTGTGAAATTATTACATGTCTACTTCTTCTCATTTTTAGACCAGTGGTAGTGGTGGTGGTCTTGTGCTTTTGAATGAGTTTCTGGAGACTTTGTTGGGTGAGCCAGGACCTTTGACCCTCATTTGGATTCCACTCTTGCATCTCATCGGGGAAACTGAAAATGGTAAACAAACATTCTCGATTCTCAACATTTCTTCCAAATGGAAATGATCTGTTGATTTTATTGTTTTTCAGTGAATCATGGTGTGGGGTGTTCCGTCTGTCGCTCTCCCACCATCCAAGGTCTTCGCTACAAGTGTGTCAAATGTTCCAATTTCAACCTTTGTCAGAATTGTTTCTGGCAGGGCAAGACGTCTGAGAATCACAGGAATGAGCACCAAGTTAAAGAATACTCAACCCCACCTGTAATCTAATTAATTATTAATCAAATTATACATGGGATTAATGTTTTCATTTATTTTCAGAAAGTGGGTGTGGGTGGACTTGGTTCTTCCTTCCGGAAGTCATTTCGTTGTTTTCCCAAAGGGAGGAAAATCCCACGATTCCAAGATCAACCACAGAGACCCTTCAACCTCACTTACATTGTGTAAATTCAATTTTATTACATTTTACATACCAACTTAATTATTCACCATGAATGTATTAACTAACTTAATTCTCCCTTACTTTCTTTCTTTCTTTCCTGTTTGGTGTTGGTGCAGACCCTCTTCTCCGCTTCCTTTCCGTTCTTATCCACATGGGGAGGGTGGGGGGAGAGGGGGTGAGCCCTTCTCTCCACCCCACCTACCCTACCAACTCCAAATGGAAGAAAGTAGGACAACTGACCCTCATTGGCAAGAATCTCCTACTCAATTCCCCTGTCCCCCTCCCCATGTCAATTGACTAACTGACCTTTGTCCTTGTTTTCTCTCTAGTCCAAATCCAAGTGGCGGGAGTGTGAGTAGCTGTGGGGACAGTTTGAGTGGGGGGAGTGATGAGGAGCATCGACTAATTGCCATGTACACTGCAAGACTCGCATCTGAAGCCAAATACTCTGTAAGTTTAACCTTTATTTAAATCCACTTAGGACCAAAAGAAGAGTTTCCTAACCAAATGATTAACTCAATTATGACTTTAGCCGCTCTTTACCTACGACCCAATACAGGTCTCTTCTCTATTCCATTCTAATCCTCATTCTAGTCATTTAGGAACAAAACAAATTTAATTGGTGATGGATTTCTTTGTTTTTATTTGCAGAGGGGAGTTCCTTCTCAGAAGCAAAACAACCTCAGTTTGAATTTGTTCAACAATACGCAGACTCAGAGGGAGATGATTGCCACATTAGAAGCAAGGAACAAGGACATCCTGAGGGAAATTGCAAGGCTCAGGTAAAGGTCAATTGGATTAATTAATACCAATTAATTCACGGATAATTCCATTTTGTTTTGTTTTAGAAATCAACAGGAGTTTGGTTATGAGAATGGAGATGTTGATGGAGATTCCACGAGTTTGGAGACAGTGGTGATGGATGAGTTGGTGACACTCAGATACCATGAATCAGATTTAGAAGAAAAGTTGACCTCACTCAAGGACTCACGGAATCACTTGATGGGACAAATACAAGGACTTATGAAATTACTACAAGTAAACCACTCACACTTTCTACATTTGTGTAAATTACTAACATTTACATTTTGAATTGTGATTGGATAGGCTCAAGAGATGTTTCCTCCGAGTGATGGTGGTAGAATAGAAAAGTCATCTGATGGGTATTCTGCATATGGGGGTAGTAGGGGGATTAGGTCTGCCCCTTCCACCCCCCAACACTCAACCCAACTCACTTCGTTCAATTCACTGGGGAGAAGAGGTCACCACCGCCCTCTCTTTACGAATGGAGAGGAAGAGTCCATGGCCACTTTGGAATCTGACCATCGGAATGACCTCCTCTTGGCTGCTGACTCTGTGACCCATGCCATGTCAAGTCTTGTAAGTCAACTGAATGCGGATGGGGATGAAGAGGGATTCTCCCCTGGAACTCTTCAGTGGGACAAGGGAGAAACTCTGAGGCGAATGGCAGAAGAGGAAAAGTATTTGGAACAACTGCGGAACATTAGACTCTCACAGTCAGAAGGAGATTCAGATGAATTGGATTTGGAGGGGCAAGTGAATGAACTCTTGGGTCAAGGGTCATCAAGACGGAAATATTCTGATGACGGAGAAGAGACTCCTGACTTTTAATTCCAGATGGAGATGTTGATGTGGGTGGATATTTAGAATAGAGAAATGTTGTCATGAATCCATGGATAGTCGGATGGATTTTGAGTTTGACCTTTTGTTCCTTGAGATTTTGACCTTTTGTTCCACATTCCTTTTAGACTCAATTCCACTCTTGAATTTAATTTTGATGACTACCAGAATAATTGAAGATCTCTGAACATTCCTTTATTTAATTTTATGATGTTTTAGACTGAATATTAGCAGAATAGAAAATTGGAATAAATGAGGAAATGTACGTAACTTCATGACCTCATCTACACTTAACAAATCAGTGGTAATTATCCTATACTCTGTAGGAGTTGAAATGCTTCCTGCGTGTCTTCATGTTCCTCCCCCAGTCCCTCCTTGCTCTCTTCATAGACTTCAGTTAGGACTCTCTTGGCTTCCTTGACCTTCCCCTGAGCCTTGAGTGAAGATCCCAATTTAATTCCACTGGAGATTGTTTCTGGGTCATCCTTCCCAAGGACCCTCCTCCGTGCCTTGTAGACTTCTGTGAATATTTTGGATGCTTCTGGATATCTCTTTCCCCCGTAGTGTATCTCCCCCATTTCATAGTTTGTGTCAATGGTATCAGGGTCATCCTCTCCTAGGAGATGTCTCCTCCCAGAGTGGATCTTCTTTAAAAGGGCCAATGCCTCACTTAACCTTCCCAAATGCTTCAAAACGCAACACAACTCATGGCCCTATCCAAAGGAGATTCATTTATATTTATATTTATTAATTAATTAAATGTGACTTGTATTTCTTACAGTTTCGAGTGTATCTTCCTCTTGTGGTCCAATTGTTTCCTTTCTCCGTTTGTAGACTCCTTCGAATATCCCAACTGCTTCTGCGTACTTTTGTTGTTCTGCAAGGAGACATCCAATCTCGTGCTCTGTCTCCAGTGTATCCCCATCATCATCACCAAGCACTTTCCTCCTCAGACCAACGACTTCCTCATACTTGGCAAATGCTTCTTCATATCTCCCCATACCAGCAAGGACTCCTGCCATCTCATGAAGAGTTTCCAAGGACCTAAACAAAACAAAAGAGTCACCCTTGGGGTCAAGTGGGTCATTTGGGGTCAAGAAATTTACGAAGGGTCTTCCTTTCCAAGGACACGCTGACGACCCTCCCAAACTGTTTGGTACAACTCGAGTGCCTCCTCCTGCCTGTCCAATTCATCCAAATTACCTAAAAACAAATCATTCCTTATTTTTAGATACACATGAGATGTATTGACATTTGAGTTTAAGTTGTTTTGTTGAACATACTTGCCAATTCATGTCCCGTTTCGAGTGTCTCTGCTGCCTCCTGCCCAAGTACTTTGATCCTTGCCTTGTATACTTGATTATAAACTTTGTTTGCTTCCTTCCTCTTTCCAAAGTCATCCAGGGCAGATGCGAGTTCATGGAGAGTTGAGAGAGTATTGGTGTGATGCTTCCCAAGTATCCTCCTCCTCCCTTCGTATACTTCCTCAAAGAGATTAATTGCAAGGTCATACTTTTGTTGATTGGCACGGAGTGCTGCCATGTCATGCTGCGTCTGGAGAGTATCAGGGTCATCTGAAATTATTAAATTAACAAAAGGAATTACATTACTTCCAGCAGGTAGAGAAGTGATGGGGTGTTACCATCTCCGAGTGTTTTCTTCCTCCCTTGGTATACTTCCGAGTAGAGTTTGAATGCTTCCGTGTACTTTTCATCCGCATCCAGTGTCATGGCCATCCGATTCTTTGCCTCCAGCGTCTCTGCATGCTCAGGACCAAGACTTGACTTTCTCCCTTCGTAGACTAGGGTGAACTTTTTAAATGCTTCTGCCCACTTGGCATCATCAAACAACTCATTACCCTCTTCATACCCTGCACGGAGTTTACTCTTACTACGGGAACGAGAACGGACAGGTCGAGTCTCCATGGATTCATTCTCATTCTTGTATTCCTCGTCTGGATTACCTTGATCCTCCCCTTTTTGACCTTGACCTAATTCCACGTCCATAACTGCAAAATAATCAAATGGAAGATGAGAATACTTGTAATTCTGTAGTTGTTTTTTTGGTTAACTCACCTCTTGTATCACCAATTGATGAATCTCCTTTAGAATAATAAAATCAAAAGGTAACGAATCAAAACTAAGAAATTCTAGATGAATTTAACCAAATTGTGCCGTCGTCGTCTCGTGTTGAGTATAATTTTGGCGGAAATCTCCACGTGTTTGAGAAAACAAGATTTTTGGCTTGTGTAGTGTTGGGCATACACCTTTGATTAATTCCAATGTAATTGATTAATCATTAGACACTAATGCTCCAGGGTATGATTGGATTTATTTATAATTAAAGTTAAGTTGGAATTAT
>JAQIWD010001976.1:0-10579 GCA_034694825.1 Anurida granaria | reverse complement strand
ATTATTAGGACAGAAGCGTTAAACAATAGATGAATAAACACTATAGCATCTAAATTGTTCATACGCCAGAAATATTACAAATCAGCCCACCAAAACGCGTTCAATACGCCAGAAATATTGCGTCAAGTCAAGTCAGAAGTCAATTTATGTCTTATCAAAAGTTTGATTGCAATGAAATGTGAAATTGAGAAATGCATTTTAACTGACCCTAGATCAATTTCTTGCCGATAATTTTTTCTTTTCTTTTTTTTCAAAAATTGGAGTTCACCGTTGGCATTAATGTATGCCGATTAATGAAATGTGAAGGAAAGGGGTGGGTGGGCCTAACGACCTTCGTCCATTCAAAATTACTTCCCATTTTCAAAATAGCATTTCCCGGAGGGTGTAATGTGCAATCATTTGAGGAAAAGGCGGTTCATTTGAATCCAAATGGGACATTAGATTCTAAATTATGAACTTTAAAGCCATCTCAGTTACTACTCACAATTTTCAAACTTGTTCTTTCAGCGTTCATTGTCCTTTGCACTTGCACTCTCAGCACACATTTTCCCTCGTCCAATAAAGCTTAAAGTCACAACTTTTGCTTGCTTTTCTGGCTGATTACTCCTTCCAAAATTCTTAAGTGCAGAATTATTGGCCTTAATTACACCCCGCAGCAGCAAATATAAACTTCCCCTCCGTGTTTTTTGTTTTGAGAAGAAAGGAATTAGAAAATTGAGTTATTAAAACGTCGTCCTTTTCTGTTCCTTTTTAATTGGATCTCTTGTTGTCCTGTAGTTTCACGCCTGCGAAATTCAATTAAAGGAAACTTTGGTGATATTGACGCTGCTGCATGTTTGCTGTTAATTGACGATAATCAGTGCGCATGCACGATCGCTTCATTTTATCCTTGACCACTTGGCAGGATTTGTGTATTTCACTTCCGCTTTATGACTTTATAACATTTGGTCATAAAAACTTACATGCAAATTTGCAAAAATATGGGTGCTTCGGGTAATACCTGGAGATTCGCCTAGGTAGATTTAAGGAATCCCTCTCTGCCAACCCATACGCCCAAGTAACCGCATCCTAATTTTATGACCTTGTTTTAATGTTTATTTTGGTAATTAAATGAATTTAAGCCCCTTTGATTCGGGGTAATAGTCAAATTTAATCGCGCCTTCGTGCCTATCAAATTCCAAGAAGTTGTGTGTGTGTATGAAGAATTTGGAAATTGCACGTTGTGCGAAATCTGGGATCAGTTTGGTAACAGTTGCTCGAACTTTCCCTGTTGGGCGCTTGCTCCTTCCTCCACTTTTCTTTTAATGGCATTTGAGTTTTGGCAAATGTGTGCCTGCCTGTCTGCTTCGTTTTAGGAAATGCAAACAAAAGGAAATTGGGGCATGGGATATTAGCGGAAAGGACTAAAAGGGATCTCCTCGTAAATCCTAGAAATCTGGAAACCCTAGTAGAGTTCTAATAATGATAACATTTCCCAGTAGATTTTACTCTCATTCTCAGTCCCAACCATCGGAAATTCAAGGCGGTTGACTCGCTTTTTACGTAACGTTTATTTGCCCATTTCCCATTTCCATTCAGAATGGGTTGTGTGCCTTGAGCAAATGTAGGTTACTCATTTCCACCGCCTCGCCTCCCGCCGTGATTTTGTCCTCGGCGTCTCCTGGAACGAAAATTGAAACGCCAAAAAATCAAAAGAAATGAAAAGCCTCCAGACTTGGAATATTCCCTCGCTGATTTCCAGGGGAAAGTAGGACGCGGTGAAAGGAGAATTTGAAATGAGAAAGCGTTAATACGGAGATCAATTTTCCCTTCGATTATTCCCTCCCTGTATAAACTCCTGCTTAGAAAACGTTCGAAACTTCCTTCAGTTTTAGCTTGACTCCCCCAGAAATCAATTTGATGCCTTTTCTCTGTATTATTTTTAGAAATGAAACTATCCGAAGTGTGACGTAAATCTAATGCTCTTCCAACGCCATCGGCAGTAGACTTGCAAAATATTTTTAGCAAAACCTTCTGCTTTTTTCTTCTTCCCACTCGCAAACGTTTCTGTTGAGCTGGCACATCTTTCCTTAAATTTTGGAGTAGCTTCTATGAAAACAGTTCACGGTTTTTGGAAAAGTAGTTAAACTGTCATTAAATTTCTATTACGAGAGTCACCTGGCGTTCGAATGGGCTTAAGCTATAGGTGTATTGTGGAACAGAACAATTAGCATGATTTCGTAATAAGTAACTTCCTCTGATGCTAAACGCATGAAATGCTGAATGGGCATTTTGTGGTACTTCAAACCCCACCTACACTGGCTGTCGTGTGCCGTCGTCGGTGGTTGTGGTGGTGGTTGGAGTGTCAGGTCATTGACCTACTCCTGTTATCCCCACAGACCTTATATGGGGAACAATCACTTTCACTTTTGATTAGAGGGAGGAGAGGAACAAGGGCGTTCCTATTGAGTAGGTTGAGCACACGTGGAGATTTCATTCAACAATCCATTCATTCATCATTCCATCGAATCTTGCGTCTCTACATATTTAGCTCTAGCGGTGGGATTTTTGAAATAAAAACATGTCCGCCAGGAATGGGAGGCTAATTGTTGGAGCAACAATGGGAATCTTGGAATGGTTAATCACGTATAAAATCAACAATGCTTTCATTGTTGAGATTATTGGAGATAAGAATCCAAAGAGTGTCGCTCCTCGTGGTTACTGAACTCATAAATCCCATTGAAGGTAAATCTCCGGAGCTCTTATTACTTTTTCCGGAGATTTTTATGGACAATGGGTTCTGAACTGACAATGGAATTTTGGAACATTTTGGAACCTGCACGAGAATCAGAGAGAAGATGGAAAATAAAATTGAAAGGTTTGAAAGAATATTCTTCCAAAGTTTTATATAAAACTAAAAGGAGACAAATAAATTGTTCCATCCGGTTGTGGTGGATTTTGGAGGATTAAATTCGCGCATCATCCAAAATGGAAGGATGCGGGGGGAGATGATGTATTTCCTCTTTAATTTCATCCTCATCCCTTCTTCCTCATTTTTCCCTTTTCATCTTGTGATGTTGTGCTGATGGAGGAGGAACTTATTTATAAGCATGGACAAGAACCCTTCATTGTTTTTTATTTTCGATTGATGATGGATTGATTGAAAAGTCCTTTGTTTTTAATTTTATGGACCACATGGGGTAGTGATGCGCATGTGCATGCATGTGATGCTTCATGTGATTCTGATTGAGAAGATGAGTTGACGGAAATTGTAAGATACGGATGATTCATTCAAGTGAAAAAATAATACATTCGTCAAGACTTGGGATTGGGAATGGATGTGCATCCCTTTGAACTTTGCTGTTTTGTAATTTTGAAATGTCAGGCGAGGCGTATTCCACCCGGGATCCGGAATCTAAAATTACGACTTGAAAAGGGTTAAAGAATTTCTCCCATTTTGTGATTCCAATCTCCAAGATGAAGAAATTGGCCCAAAATATGATACTGTCACTTACACTTTTTTTAAGTTGAGATGCCTGGTGGTGATAAGGCGTGACCCCCTGAGCGCCTTTTTTAAATCGCAGTTTCTTGAAACACATAACGGAAATGAGATTTTTGTGACCAGGTTGTGTGGGGGGACGGGACTGAAGAGCGTTGACCAAGCGTAGTTTGTGGGTGTCCGCCGGGCCGCCCGTCAATCTCTTCTTCGGAATCGAACCAAGGAGGTGGTGCTGATTTCTTCCAATTCATTTCCACGGAACAATCAAACTCCCCGCCGTGTTCCAATTCTTTTTTTTTTATTTTGGCAGCCTAGAGATCATGTTCAGATTTTTTGGCAAAGGACCCATCATCCTGCTATCATCTCATCATTTTCCTTCTCGTTTTCTTTAGAATTCTCTCGCTGCCAGACTTTAATATGAAGGCCCAGTTCCTATTTCCCGCCGCCAAAAAGTTCTGTTAGTCCAAAGTCTCCTTTTGTACTCAGTCCCTGTGCCTGGAAGAGGAGGGAAGAAGGACAATATGGAAGTGGGAAAATTCAATTTTTAGGTCCTCGGAAATGAAAATTGACGCCTTTCTCTTCATCTTTTCCACATTTCCCGTGTCCTTTAACCTTTTCTTTACCCTTTCACTTGTTTTCTCTTCTGCTTTCTCCTGCCTGAGGCGTCACGCTCCGCTGTGGTTCTGGAACCCCAATGGAGTGGGAAAATTGAAGGTTGATAAATTCTGCGTGCTTATCCAAATATTTATTTAATTCTTAACCGCCTGGGGACGGAATGATTTTTTCAATTACGCGAAAATCTTTGTTCTTCCACTCTCAGTTCTTTTGTTTTTTTCGAGAGAATGTTGTGACACCCGAGGTTAAATCGCTCCTGCTTTCCCAGGCGGGAGTTTCAAAGCGTTTCTGCGAAGGAATAAGGATCAAAGAGAGGCCATTTTTCTTGAGGTGGAATGAGGAGGCGTCATTACCATCCTCCTATCGTTACTTTCCCCATCTGAATGCAGAGGAGACACAAATACTTTCACCCAGGCGGAGAAAGCATTTGAGAATAGGAAGAATGGTTACAGGTGCAGTTTCCTTAACGCCCATTTCCTTCTTCTTACTTTCCTTCCAAAGGAGGCGGGATGAAAAATCAATCCCTACAAATGGTCTCCCCATTCCTCCCGCCTCTTTTATAACTCCCGCTTAAGCTCCTCCGTTGGTGTCGTATCGAAATTGTAGAAGCGCCCCAACTCCTTGTCCATGAATAAATCAATCGGAAACCGATAAATTTAGGTGTCTGTCCCTCATCTTGGAGTTTTCGCACGTCGTGTGTCCTGCCCTGCCGAAAAGGGTTTTTGAATTGTACCGCCTCGGATTCCAGGGATTCCAGCAAAAAAGGAAAAAGTTAAATGAAGGCGCTGGGCCGCATAATTCTTTTCGTCCCCGTCCATTTCCGCGTCGTTTTTTTTGGGTTTAATTTAAATGCCCAAAACCAAGCAGATTTTCAGAATTTGAAACTTCCCGCCACTTCCGTCGGTTCGTCTTTTTAGGGGACTCGTGGGGATTGGAGGAAAGTTTGAATTCGGAGACACAAAGGGAATGTAGGGAACATTAATGATAATAGGGTCTTATCCTTTAAGAGTATTAACGGAAGCATATCATTAGACCTAAGCCTCTCCTTCCGTTATCCACCTCCCTCCCGCTCTCAATGGGGAATAATTCAAATTTTGGCGGGGATGGAGAAAGGAACTTTTAAAGCGGCCGGGGCGAAAGTTGCTCAGTTGGGATTGGTCGGTGTGTTTATCTGATTGGGCCAATTGCTATCTTGTCTTTTCTAATTATGGTTCCCAGGAGCTTCGAAGTACAAATGATGCTCGGTGTCCATTGATTGGTTGATTCGGAGGAGGAAAAGTTTAAAAGGGAACCAGCAAGAAAAAGATCAAAGACTCGTGGGTTTGAAGAGTAATAAGAAAGAAGAATTTTGACCAAGTGGATCCAATTGTCTGTCTGCATCTCGTCCTTCGTTCTTCTCGTTCTAATCATGATTTATTGCTCCTTTAGCACGAGGACAAGTTTTTTTTTCTGGTTTTCTGTCCTTTTGTCTTTTTTCTTAACTTCTGTCAAGGCTACCTAGATCTTTAGGGGGCCTTGCTTCTGTCCGTCTGCTGGAGAGTTTTTTGCGAAACAAATAAAGTTTCTCAGGAAATTCAATTGAAAAAAGTTAAAGACAAAGTGGAGTTGTCCTTTTTTGTTTTTTGTATTGAGATTCAATTAAATTGGAATTGGGATTTAAAAGGATCACGACGAAGGGAAGAGTAAACTAGGAGGTACACGACCTACCTCAATTTTTTCATCAGGAAGATTCCTATTGTGGTTAACCGCATTCACCAACTAGAGTTACACATCTCCAATCCAGAAAAATGAACCATGATTTTTTACTAGGCAGACCAAAGAGGTTTTCTGCCCGTGGTTTTATTTGCATAAGAGAAGTTTTATGACGACAACATTTTTATGTCCATCTTCTTAATTGCTTGCTCTAATTTTGATGAGTTGTGATTCAGAAATTAGGAAATGGGAAAGTAAAATGGGTTTTAAAAATTAGAGTCAAGCGCCGAGAAATTTGGATGCCGAACATGTCCGACGTCGTCCGATGAGTGCCGAATTAGCGTGAACTCTCCCGAATCCTTCCGAATGCGCATACTAATGCTCTTTTTTTTGTATATTTTGCAGGAGAGAAGCCGTACAAGTGCATGTGGGAAGGTTGTGAATGGAGATTTGCGCGTTCGGACGAGTTGACTCGTCACTACCGAAAGCACACAGGTTCGTGCAGTTTTTAAAAAATTGGTTTTTAACCTTTGATCTTGTAATCAACTAAGTTGAATTCTGGAATGACTAATGGTTAATAAAAAATATTTTAGGTGCCAAACCCTTCAAGTGTATCCACTGTGATCGGTGTTTCTCAAGGTCAGATCATTTGGCCCTTCATATGAAGAGACATCAGTAGGATGACGGAGGTGACCTTTTGACCTTCAATGGTCTCCTGCGCACATTCTCCAGGTTAACACTACCATAATACCACTACTCCGCGTATCTCCGTATCCGTTGGTTCTCATCAGTTCAACTGGGATCTAAACTTAGTTTAATTTAGATGCAAATTAGTTTACGTTAGAAGGGGTAGTTGGTAGTTTGTAAATTGTTGCAATTAATTTTAGCATTCAGTTTAGTTGATGGTGATGAGTTAATTTTTTACCACTTGAGCCCAAAAAACAGCGTCGTGTTATATCAATTTTTTGCAAAGAAAACAATCGTGTGTTCTAACAAGTTTCCTTACAGTACCATTTTTCTAAACAATTTAAACCAAGGCGGGTTTTGTTTTAAACTTATTGCCACAGGAGTAGTAGAAGGGGTCAAGTAGTCGTAAAAGATGAGACCGGCGGAAAGGCTTATCACTTCCAATAGACGTTTAAGAGGTCAACCCGTCAATACGTGCGTGAACTCGTGCTTGACACGATAATTAATCAATTAATTTTCAATTGAATGAATGCGGGAGGTGATTGTGGATTAAATTTAAATTTCTGGGAGGCGCCAAGATAGGTTTACCAGATGACTTAATGACTCAATTCTTGAGTTGACCTTGGGTTAAGTTATGTAATTGCATTTAAATTTCAAGGTGACCTCTGCCTGAGATGATGATGACATGATGATGGCCTCACTTCATTAGTCTCCAAAATAGCAAATTACGTCAGTCAGAATCTGTTCGTCTGGGCCCAACTAATTTCAGATCCTTGTGCCATATGCATAAATTCAGACGCCGCTGCATACATGTTTTCCAAGAGGCTCTATCTTTTCAAAACCAGAAAATTTCAAGTGTTCACATAAACGGGTTGTTGTAAAAATGACAGGGGCGGAATTGATGGAGGAGGATGAGGTCATGCGCAGTTGACCTCCCAACGTGAGATGAATGTGAAAGTGGAAACCATCATCATTCTTAAATCAAATTTTAGCACCATTCCCAGGAACATTTTCATTATTGCAAATTCATGGACAGGCGCATGACTCGCTCTATTTTTATGTCCCTTCCAAATTACCATTTACCCATTGTCTTTTGAAACGACAAATAAGATCACCTGAAGAGTTATTTTTTCCTTGATTGATTGTAAGAATGAATGAGTCACGAAGCAGTCAACTTGTTCCGGGTCACGCAAAAACTCACTTTCCGTATTTACACATCGGTCGTCAGTTTTCTCGGCACGTTTCGCTCCGTCGGCAGTGTCAAGTTTCTAATCAACAAAACGTTCAACGGTTCCTTCTTGTCTCACTGCCATAATCATCCAAACCGCGTACACGCGGCGCGTGCGCTCCTTACGTCTGTCGTCGCGCGCGAACGCTTAAGTAAATAAGCCAACGAAACTTAACGTTAACGCTAGCCCAGTTTTTCTAAATTTTCAGATAAAGTTCACTTCAGACATGATGAGATTCAAATGAACAATAAATACGTTTCACTTTTAGCGCGAAATTTTAGCCGAATTTTAGCGTGTTCTCCATTTTAAACTTCCCGCTCCATACTTTTAAATTTGAGCGCAGGATTCTGATTCGTTGTGAATAAGTTTTTAATTTTTTGACAAATTCTTCCATTTCCACAAAAACTAACTGGGGGTAGGTTGATAAACTAGAAATTTTCGTTTTCCGTTTTAAAGCGCCTAATGTAAAATCAGATTGAAATCTAAGTTATTACCACCGCCTCTTTTCCCTCGTCGTTGGTTGAGAATGATTGAGTGAATGTCAAGGGTCATTTTAAATTTACCCGCCGGGATTCAGGTTGTTGCTGGAGAGAACTTCTAATCTTGCGATGATCATTCATCTCCCTCCCCAATTTATTGCCTTGTGAGTTTCCATTGTTGAAGGGCCACTCCCTGTCTCGTATCGTGTAAGTTGTGCGAATGTTGGAGGGTATACTTGCATGCAGAATGTGCGAATGCTCGAATATTTTATAGTCTCGTAGTAGTTTCTGTATAATTTATTGATCCATGTTTTGCATCATGAAAATGGCGGGAGGGCATAATTTAGGAGGGGCAAAAGGAAGGAGCTTAATTCCAAAGTGTTTGTATAGAAACCGCTTGCACTGCGCATGCGCCTGCAAGCGTCGTAAGGGGAAACTCTTTAGTCGATTTTAATTTACACCGGTAATCGTTCGTAGTTTAAGTATTTAATTTTACAGTTATTTAACTAAGAATTGCGCATTCAAAACAATCCATTCCCAAACATTTTCAAAAGTTCCTAAACATGATAATGGATGGAAGAAAGGGGGCGTTGGAGTTCTCAATCACGCTATTCGTAGGCTTATTTAATATTAATTAGAAAAAGAAGAGGGAAAATTCAAGTTGAAAAAAATGGATCTCGCCATTTGGGGCAAGGGAGAACGCGGGGAATGGTTGTCGTTAAAAGTTCATTTTAGGGCTGTAAAAGAAAACTTTCTCCCTTGTTTTAACCCTGGGAGTTAATTAGGGTTGGGGAAAGTATAAAGGAAAGTTTTTTCCAGGGCTAAAAACCCCCGTACATACAAGGCAGTGGGGCTTAATCTCCATGCGGATCAATAATAAGTTTTCCCTGATGCGTTCTATGTATAAAAACTACCCGATAGTCTCCTTCCGATTCGGAGCGGGAAAAGGTGGGGCATTTCAAATGTCAAATGCTATTTTAATGGACAATCGAAAAAATAATGGTCCCAACTTTTGAGGTCATTAGGAAGGGAGAGCTTAGATATGGAAAAGGAATTCAAAGAAAAATGGAGCTGACAATAGTACCGCCGCCTACAATAAATTATTGAATGCGCAAATTCAAATTTTCCCGCCATTAATCCAGATATTTCTTTATTGGTTTTGCACGCCCTCGAAATAAAGTCATCCGATATGCCAGTGTAGTTGAAATACAATCCAAATTTATATAAAACAGTTTAGTCACAAATAGATTTCTAAACACATATTACACTCCGCTCAGGATTTAAATCTACCACCGAAATTTACCAAGAACCGCAAGTCAGCCAGTCATACCGCAGAATTCTATTGAAAAAATATTTTTATGATACAATAACTGCAATTTTATAGACAATTTTAAAATCCGCCGCCTCTGGAAATCAAATAGATCTCTCATCTCCCGCTCTTTTCGTAAATTCCGCGCATAATATACTTTTTCCCGCCAAACTTTAAAACTCCTCCCCCTGTGTACATATTGGCAAAAATTTGCATCCAATGATCTCTGAAGGATTGGAGTCGGAGAAGTTGCGGTAATTTTAAATTCGTCGCTTTTAGCCTAAAATTATGAAAAAAATTTTAGAAAATTTTATCTCGTTGATGGTGCTGTGTGGATTGAAACCGCGGGAAGGAAGGGAAAATTCGAAATATACCACAAGTTGGAAAAAGGGATAACTTTTTCTCCTATTTTTTCTGCTTTTCCATCTGCGATTGCTCTGTAAGGAACGTAAATTTAATTAAAACGTGCATCATCATTGATTGATGGATTGATTGTATAAGGGAAAAATTCATTAATTCTAAACCTCCTTCTCAATAGTTTAAATTTACCTCTAAAAATGACTCTTGGTGTTGTTGTCTGTGGGCTTTTCAAGTAGGGAATTTCAATACTAGTGAGGAAATTTTAAATTTAGTTTTTCCCGCGTATGGATTTGGGGCTGAGCATGCTGGACAGAAGGTTTAAAATATTAAAATAAGATAATGTACCTTATTTATTAATGGGAACTTGTGAAAGGCGGGGCATGCATGCGAGTATGTTTCTTCCGTTTGGATTTTGGTTTCAGAGTTTTTATGGATACAAAATATTACGCGTTAGTTTTAGTTATGGAACCGTGTAATTCAAATCAATAGTTTTAAGATCCAACCGCGAACCGCCGCCGACTGTCGACAACATTTAAAATTTATGAGAAAAAAGTGTTGACCATTATGCATTGCATTCAATTTATTTAAATGTATGTGGCAATAAAAATACAAAAACAAAAGCTGGTTTTTAATAAATAAAAGGTCTGAAAATTTATAAGGTTTTTATTCAACAGTCTTATTTCAGCCAAATTTTAGTAAGGACGCATACTCTGAACATTTAAATCCTAGC
>JAQIWD010001975.1:0-10588 GCA_034694825.1 Anurida granaria | reverse complement strand
CGTTTTGAAAGAAAGATTAGTAAGATTTTCTGCGTTTTGGAAAAACAGAATAATAAGAAAGAATTTTTCGATTTTTCTTAAGAAAGAATCCGTGGTATAGAATTTATCACAAAGCAATAAACATTTACTCAACCAAGGCGCTAAGTTGACTTACTATTGTCTTGGAAATGCCCCGAGTACTTGAGAAGTGACTTTTTAAAATATGGCAGAATATTTTCATACTTCCAAGCAGGGTCACCCGTAACATTTGCCCAGTTGTCATAATCCAGTGGATGACCTCGTAGGTACATCATGTAATTGAGCGTGCTACTCCCTCCCATCACTTTTCCTCGGTTGTGATAAAATTGCTTCACAGAGGACAAATGTAATTAACGATGACTCGGAGAGTTACACCACATGAGATTCCCTCGTAAATATTTTTTGCGGTTTTTACCTTGTTATCGTTGCTAAGACCCACGTTTTCCTGCGGAACTGATTTGTAATGCCAATCATAATCCTTATAGCCTATTAAATCAGTGGCAAATAGAGGGAGGCTGCTTAAATAAATTGGGTCACCACCAGCCTCCAGCAGCAACACTTTGTAGTTTTGTGATGACAGGCGATGTGCCACTACTGAGCCACTACTTCCAGCCCCAACTGGAAACAGGCATATTTCAACACAGAAAGTTTGAATCACAAAACGTAACTTAGGAAACAAAACTTACCGACAATAAAATCGTAAACCTCAGCAGACGCGTGTGGACTAAAGACATTTTCCAAGTAATCCCAATAGTAATTGAACGAACTAAGGAGAATTATTGTAGACGGAATAATGGCACCTAAAAGTACTATTAGTAGGGGTGTTTGCATTTTGTTAACAAATAAGTCGGAGAAACTAAAAACAACACGGCAAGACGAGTATTCTGGGCAGAATTCAATTCCAATTAGAAGCAATTCACATCATGTACTGAAGTTAAGTGGATTAGATGCTCTTTATTTTTGCGACGTCCAACTTTAGGTGGGATGCTTCTCCTTTCAAGTGAAAATTTGCACGCTACCACCTGCTGCTCCCAGTTATATTTTGCAAGAGTTTTAACACAATATCGCCATACTTCCATCTCACGCCAAGAGTCAATACACTAAAACATGAAAAGAAGAAGTACGAGTTATTTAAAAAAAAACTTGAAGACTAAGCCATTGAACTTCACAGTGGAGGAACATGTTTCTCTATCAATTATTTCATCAAAACCCTTCTTAGGCACACTTGGCAGATAATGGGATGATAATGCTGAAGGTTTAATTTCTTTTGCGCACTGTGCTGGAAAGCACAACACGACTTGGAAAGGTGCTCCAAGTCGGTACAATATTTATGTTTGAAACTTACAATATTTTCATTACTTTTTCATATATTTCATACACTCACATACAAAAATTAGTTTTGGGCGAAGTAAGTTAAGTTAATTAATTAAGTTAATTAATGAGTTAACAATGAGTTTTTTGAATCGCTGATATTATTTTAGGCTTTCATTCTTTTATTGCCTTAACACCCTAGCTATACCATCTTAGACTTTTAGGATTTTGGTTTTCAGGAATTCAATAATAAAACAAGGTTAGAATCGACTTTACCACTTTCATAGGACCAAAGTTAAAATAATAAATTTACCTAAATTACCTTGAACCTGATTTCCCAATTTACTTGTTTCAATTTGTATATCCAGGTGTCCTGATATGTCACTGGATGGCCATATTCGCAATTAAATTTAAAATAAAAAAAAGGAGACAAGTATTTTTTCTTTAAAAATAATTAAATATTCAGAACCTTAAAATGTATGCGAATTTATTTCTCTCGCAACTTATAGATTTCCATAAACAAATTTAAAGTCCATTACGGCTCCACGCTTTAGTCAATTTATATTATAACTGCAAAAGAAAGAGCGCAATTTTTTTTGTGAATGATCAGATTAGTATATTTTAGTTGTCAACTTATATTTCCGCGGGTCCAATGATGTGCTGTCAGATTCTACAAAATAGGACAAATGTTGGCAATGTTGCAATATGGTAAAACTTCTTAAAGCTGAAATGGTTTGAAATGGAGCAACTATTAACTTATGTGGCGACTTGACCCTAATCTGGTTAGTTAAAATGGTGTACATAATTTTGAATATTTGAGATGATTCAAGATGTAAAATATTATGCACTTGTATTTTATTCACACCAATATTTGTCAACGTTGGGCGTAATAACATTTTCCAGTGTCGGAATACCGTACATGTTCAACTAAATCGCAAACAAGTTTTTGAGCTGCCCAGTAGTCTAAGATCATATCAGCCCCCTTTTCACCTATAACTATAGCTGGTGCATTTGTATTTGCATTTACGATGTATGGCATTATGGAGGCATCAATCACTCGAAGTCCCCTTGTCCCCAACACCCTGCAATAGTAAAAATGTTATTAATATAAAATAAAATTCGACTTTAAATATACCAAGCATACCTCAAATTTGAATCGACTACTGAAGTCGGGTCATCCTTTCTCCCCATCTTGCATGTACTCACAGGGTGCCTAAGACAGGTTGATTCACTCAAATTAAAATAAATTTAACAAAGCTTTATCAGTTTGTATTTAAATTGAGAAACGTCCCGAAAATAATAAAAACTTTGCAGAATTTAAATGACATTTGATTCACTAGAAAACGAGTTTTTGAAAGTTCAATTGCATGTTTCTGGTAACTTAAGCTAACCTAAATAAAACTTTCTTGTTTTAGCAGAAAGCGTGCTGAAACTTAGCAGAACCTGGTTCAAAAACTTACCAGATGGACATGGTAACATGTCGAATGTAACATTCCCAGTAAGCGTTGCTCCTATACGGATGTGACTTGCATGTAGACAAGTGGGATCCGGCATATTTGGCACCAACCTCACGAAACTGTTTTGTATTTTCAATCAAGCTCAGAGAGGCATTCATCCCTGAAAAACAATGAAAAAACCTGGTCTTCGTAAACAATTATTTTTATTGAAACTCATGGTTTGGCTAACCCTGAATCAACGCCTCCATGTCATCAGGATGTGAATAAGGTTTTGAATCTGAAAAAAAAAGTTATTTAGATATAAATGAGCAAGAACCAAAAAAACGCCATATGGCTTAACGACACCAGCAGACTTGGCATATAGAATGTTTAGTTTTAAATGACTTACCAATTAATGGATCTGAAAAGGGATTTTTGTCCTTCAGTGTAAGTTGCCCTCTACTTTTTGGACGAACCAGGATGGGTAGAAGGATGAACCCATCTCGTCCATGATGAGGTTCAATAAACTCTGCAAATATTTCCTGTTTGAGGCTAAAACCTCTGCCGAATGATTGTACAAGATGATTGGATGGAGCAACAGGGATGAAAAATGTTTGAATATCAGGCCAATCCTTTCGATTTGATTTAGATGTAGTGTAAAAGAATTGTCCGGTCATTGCTGAAGGGGCTGTAAAAGCACCTGCGATAAAGGAAGGTATTGAACATTTTACGTTTGAGTAACGATTAACATGAATAGACACATGTATACTGTCGAATATAAGTTCCACTATGTATAAATTGTGTTGTATTTACCGCTTCCCTTAGTGTAATATTCGTAAAAGTCACCAAGTCCGAGATCCCGCTCAAATATGAATGAAGTGAAGTCATTTGTTAGGAATGGCATTAGAAAGGCACCAAAATGATCTTGCAGGTTTTTTCCAACTGGTAAATTCACTCGTGACTTTATCTACAGGAAAAGTAACAGAAAGTTACACCAATACGTTACAAAATTAGCCTCAAAATTTACGAATGGCAAAAAGTGTCAAAAGTATTTCAAGCCAATTACCCCAAGTGCTTCAAGTTCCTTTTTGGGTCCAATGCCGGACAGCATAAGTAGTTTGGGCGAGTCGTAAGAGCCACCGCTTACAATAATTTCTTTGGAGGCTTTGGCTAGGAACTTTTCCCCATGACGGTAATACCAAACCCCTACTGCCTTTCCAGTCTTGTCAAACTTTATCTACAATGGCATTTGTAAACAGTTTGAATGTTTAGTCTTAAGTTTTAAAAAATAATTCATTTTTACTTTTGTTGCTTGTGAGTATTTTGAAATACGAAGAGTTTTATGGCTCCGCCCTTTAAAAATGGCACGGTATGTTGAGCAGCGTTCACCATTCACCTGTGTGGCTTCAATGGGTCCAGTGCCTACGGAATACCAAAATGTTTTCAAAACTTTGCAATTCATGTTAGTTTTAAAAAATGGCAATTACCTTGGATTTGTGGCCCGTTAGCATCAATATTTCCCTTGTAGCCAAGTTCTTTTCCAGCTTCGTTAAAATTGCTAAGCATCCTCTCCCAGCTCAATTTCTCGACGGTAAGAAACCCGTAGGGTGACGATTCGTAATGTTTTTCTACAAGCAGGCAAAATGGGCTTAAAATATTGGTAATTTATCACAAGTAACAAACAATTACTCAACCAAAATAAATTGACTTACTATTGTCTTGGAAATGCCCCGAGTACTTAAGAAGTGACTTTTTAAAATATGGCAGAATATTTTCATACTTCCAAGCAGGGTCACCCGTAACATTTGCCCAGTTGTCATAATCCAGTGGATGACCTCGTAGGTACATCATGTAATTCAGCGTGCTACTCCCTCCCATCACTTTTCCTCGGTTATGATTAAATTGCTAAACAAAACAGGACAAATATAATTAGTGCTGCAGAAATTTTTGTTTGACGCGTGGAGTTACACCCGTGAGGTTTCCTCGTAAACATTTTGTGTGGATTTTACCTTGTTTTCATGGCTAAGAGCCACGTTCTCTTGCGGAACTGATTTGTAATCCCAATCATGTTCCTTGTATCCTATTAAATCAATGGCAAATGCTGGAATGCTGCTCAAATGTATTGGATCACCACCAGCCTCCAGGAGCAACACTTTGTAGTTTTGCGATGCCAGGCGATGCGCCACTACTGAACCACCACTTCCAGCCCCAACTGAAAACAGGCATATTTCAGCACAGAAAGTTTGCACGACAATAAAATTTGCACGACAACTTGGGAAACGAAACTTACCGACAATAAAATCGTAAACCTCATCAGACGCGTGTGGACTAAAGGCATTTTCCAAGTAATCCCAATAGTAATTGAAGGAACTGAGGAGAATTATTGTAGACGGAGTAATTGCAGCTAAAAGTACTATTAGTACTGGTGTTTGCATTTTGTCAACAAAATCTAGGTAATGAAAACAACACGACAGGCAGAATAGTCCACACTGAATTTAATTGCAATGGAGTGTGAAGTAATTCACATCATATCATGTGTCAAGTTAGAGTGGAAAATAAGTTTTATCTTCCATTCTTCAAGTTTACGAGTGATTCTTTTCAAGTGTAAATATGCACGCTCTCATTATCTGCCCGTGGTTGGACTGTGCAAAAGTTCAGGGAACAGCAAGGATCTGATAGTGCTTGGGTATAATAGTCACTAGGGTATTCCACATTAGCACTCAAAAATATCAAAAAATAAATTAACAAGGTTGCCTGCGAAAAAAAAGTTTGAGCCCACTGAATTTCACAGCAGAATATGTTTTAATATAATAATTATTTTATAAAAACCCTTTTTTGTCACACTTGGCGGATAGAGGTTCCCCGTTTTTATATAATGGTAATTCTGAAGGTATAATATTTCTTTGTGTGCCTAATAGCATAAAATGGTTTTGGAAGATGGGTATACTGTACAGGGATGTTTTTGTGACTTTTGATCTCTCATCATTCGATAAGCAAGCCGGCAAGTTATTCCTGTTTAAATTATAGATGGAAAACTTGCGAGGGGAAGACAAAGGATGACCTTCGCATGCTTCAATCCAAATTCCTTGACCTTGAATTAGTAATTTTAAGGCTAATGTTCCTTATTGCAAAAATAATATTTGAATACTTGAGAATAAACTGAGTGAGTGAGTGAGAAACCTTTATAAATAAAACAAAGAAAAACACTTTATGGATTCAAATTAAATCAAAATAGGGATATCGGAGGCGACGAAAAGGGCTAAAAGGGTTTTAGTTCAAATTGAAACGGGCCATGTCATTACGGACAAAACAGAAACCGACAATGCAAAAACCGACAAGCCAGAAGCGACAGAATGAAATGCCGACGATGCAAAAACCGACAACGACAAAAGCCGGCAACACAAAAGACAGTAATTACAAATACGATTCGAGTAGTCTGCTGTTTGTTTCTAACTGTCGTAATTTCAGAATACCGGAAGTCAAGGCATCATTTTTGGGTGGAGTTTTGCATTGGTTTTTTGTACATGGCGATAGCACAAGTCGAGTTTAATGCTTGCTTAATTTCAAGTTGTGTGTAACATCCCATTGTATCCCACCCAGTACCCAATCTCATCCAATATTTGACATTACTACGGTAAAAATTTAATAAGAGACTACTTAAATTTTTATTTGTAATTATTGCCTTTTGTCTTGTCGGGTTTTGTCGTTGTCGGTTTTTGTATGTTGTCGGTTTTGGTTTTGTTGCTTCTGAATTGTCGGTTTTTGTTTTTTCGGTATTGACCTGCTACCGGGCCAAGCCAGCCAAATTTCATTATTTTAAATATTCACCAAAAATACTGTATTTTTTTTAAATACATTCATCTTAAGACCTCTTTCTTCTTTTTTGTACACATATGAACTTTGTCCCTCCAGGTTTTTATGATTCCAAGACCTAAATGAAAACCAACCAGTTTAGAACCAAACCTTGATTGAATCCAAGGTTGAATTCATAAAATTTATTCATCTAATTTAATATTTGATTCCCTCTAAACTATTTCCAATTTCTATTCAAGTGCTTGGCGAATTGATCATTCGTAATTAAATTCATATACAGGACAACATTTTTGTTTTTAAAAAGATCCATGAAATGCATATTAACATTATTGACTACTTGTACCACAACTTGTTGAAAAGGTGCAAATTCAAAATCCATTGGGGTTCCACGCCTGTACTAGATTTTGTTTAAAGTTAATAGCGACGCTAAATTTATGCAAAAATAAGAAAATGTCTGCAATTCTGTAATGTGCTATAGATAAAATGATATGATAAGTTTTAAGGCAGCAAATAAATCAGAAACGAAATAAAATTGTTTAGCTTTTTAGAAAATTTTAGATGAAGCCTTGCGCCGGTTACGTAGAGAAACGTTTTTATGTGGTAGGATTATGCGGCCCAGATTTAATTCCTGAAAAACTCGAACTCTCTAAAGTCTTTTGCGACGTATATTCTTGTTCCAAAAATAGTTCACTCGTGATGTTCGAGCCCAACCCCACTTCCAGAAATAGCTCCGTTTTTTTTTCTATTCCCATCCCCCCGGTTTGCGTCATCCTGTCGTTTCCGGAACTTTCATGTCGCGTGAAGCTTTCACTTCAATTTGCGAAACAAGAGAAAGCAACAAGGTTTCTTACGTAAGCAAGCCGCGAAAAGAGAAAGTCTGCCGGCTCCCGTGCAAAAAAAAATCAATGAGAGATGCTACTGTGAACTTTCCCTAGAAAGTAAACCAAAACTGACGTAGTTGGTGAAAATTGTCTATCCGGTCCACATTGAGGTGGAGAAAGTTTACTTTCTAGAAACTGCCTTAATACTGACACATCCGCAGCACTTTGCAAGTCCTAAGCACCCTTCTACCCACTCGCTTAAAATAAGTTCCAAAAACAAAAACCGCCTCAGAAAGGTGAGAGCTACATACTCTACAAAGTCGAGTGAAGTTTAAAACAAAGCTCCGCTAAATTGGAATACTTTCCAAAATGGAAGTAAAATCGTACATTTCATTACGAAAATTGAAATTTATTTCTGGTGAAACTATGATAGGGCAAGTGATTGTGGATAATCAAACTGGGATCTCACAACGGTTGCGTGAACGTAAGTAGTTTAAAAATTTAATCAACTCAACTAACTAAATTAAAGTTACTAAATTGTATGCATAGGAATTTACATCTTGTTCCACGGATACTCAACAACAAATTTGCGCGGGAGGAAAGTGACCAATGAGAACTCTGCTCTTGTTGCCACAAATCGGCGGAATAGTGTTGGCACCGAAATTTACTTGCAAACAGCAGTTTATCTGACACCTGAGGGTAAAAAAGACGCCAATTACAAGAAAAAATTGTGCATATAAAAGTGCAAAAAATATAAAATTGAAAATGAAGCGATAAAATTTTTTGTTGCTCTGATAAATTTTTAGACAGCACTGCCGTGGAACTGGAACCAGGACAAAATGGGTTCCCATTTCAATTTGTATTGCCAAGCTACCTGCCATCTAGTTTCTACGGATCAATGGGAATGGTCGAGTATGAGGCCAAAACGTCCGTTTCCATAGCAACTGGACTCATCGGTCGTGATTGCTCCGACAGCGTCAAGTTCCGGGTGACCAACTGCCAAGATTTGAACCTGAGTGACCTCGCTGGGCGTCACTCTTATTTTTCATTCGAGAAGATGGTGCCGACTACGTCGGGGGCGATCAGGAGGCGCCGATCCCAGCATCCGCACTTTGGACTCCTCACGGCAGAGGTCATGCTCCAATCGCAAGCATTTGTAGCTGGAGAGACTATTCCAGTGGTCATACACATCAATAACCTAACTGGGCACGGGATCGACAAAGTTTTGGTCCAGTTTACGCGGGTAAGTTACAAGACACGGGCCAATGGAGACAAACGACTATTGCCGAGATTTCAGACGTTATGTTTTGCTTTACAGGAAATCTGCTACGCATGCCCTGCGGGAACGGCGGTAGAATCTGAAGTATTGAATTCCTGGGTACAACCCTCCCAAATTATTGCTGAGCAAGGGAAATTATTTGCACGGATGGACATCCCACCGTCAGTTCCACCAACTTCAGCTGAATCGACTGCCCTCATTTCCATGAAATATGCTTTGAGTGTAAGCATCATTCTTATTTTTACGCATTCAGGGTACACAGACTGACAGTAAATTTGGTGTTAATTTCTCAGCTCAGCGTGGAAATTGGATCAAACCGGACACTGTTGGCAGTGGGTCAAATTCCAATTCTCATTGGAAGCATTCCTCTGCGCCCAATTGAAAACGGGCGCCTTAGCCGCCATGGGAGCAATAACAGTCGAGCTTCAACGCGGAGCAGACAATCCCTGAGTCACCGCCAACTGGAAGTGGAAGGGGCAGTTGGTGGAGATGTGTCTCGATTCTACCCTCCTTCGGCACCTTCTCTGCAGGATATCGACAGTGATGGCGGCGATCAAGAATTCCGTAAGCACTCACATAATCTTCACGATCTTTTGAAAATATGGTGTGGTGTTTTAACGCCTGTATTTGGATTTTTAGCTCCTTCATATTTAGAAGCGATAGCGATGCCTGGATCACCAGCACACCAAGCTGAAACAGAGTTGTGAAGAAAAAAAACAATTTCAGCGCTAGCGGAGCAGACGATTCAGTTCCCAGACTCGTTAGATTTTCACTTGTTGTATCTCACTAAAACTTTAATTGAAGGCCTCATTTTGTTGTTTCCTAAGATTTTATCTCTACGAATTTTTTCAGACTTTAGCATTTAGCTAACTCTTTAGGGAAGAAGAGAGACTGTGTGAAAGCAATGTTGTGTAATAATATTTCCTAGCTTATAATGTTAATTGAGCTAAAATTTGGAAAACTTGCCAAAATTTCTAAAACCAGGGGTGGACATTAAGCTCTGTCGCATTTTCAAAAACTGAAAGTTGTAATAGTATAAAACCCTTCAAAAAAGTTTTGTCCGCGGCCACTACTATTTTGCTTAAATTTATGAATATTTGTACACGAGAATTATGTCAACCAATGAAATTAAGACATTTATAGAGATTAGAGATTGCTTGGCCTACCATTTCTTATTTTTTATGAAAGTTTTATTGTTTTATTATTGCATAATTAGATTCGAAAAATTCAGGATTTTTCCAGTGGAAACGAACAGAGAACTGGACTCTGTTCGTTTCCACTGGAAAAACCCTGAGACCCTAAAACAATTTCTCGCGTTTGTAGAGTAACTTAGTTAGAAAGTATTTCGAGCACTGGCAAGAGGTGTGAATTTTAACCCTTCTTCATTTACTTTTAAATCTAGAATTGAAATTTCAAATACGTGTTTGGTGAAACATCCGAAATTGCTTTAATCACAAACATGTTCGCCTCACCAACGCCTAGCATACCATATGCACGCACTCGGAGCGAACATTTCCCATAAACGATAATATGACAAAATTGACTCGATTAAATTGTTCTTTTAAAGATTCAGGTAAAATAAGGCGGATGATACGTGCAGTCTTCATTTATTTATGGAGTTGTTGTTTTAAATCAAAAAAATAAACTGAAGAGTGTTTTCATTTGTTGTTTTTTTCTGCCCTCCTTTGTGATTTCATTTAATTGCACTTTATTTACTTTAGCTGCAAGTCAAACGAGGTTTCACACCAATGCATGGGAGGGAACCAACCAGAGATGTCAAAAATGGTGCTGGACCAACAAATTGTGTTGGACCATAATCCAATTCCTCTCCACCATCCAACTTTCCATTTCCATTTTCCTCCAACCCACTCCATCGTCCAACTTTCCAACTCCATTTTTGTGGACTTGCC
>JAQIWD010001974.1:0-10590 GCA_034694825.1 Anurida granaria | reverse complement strand
TTTTTTTTGAAACTCCTGACCCTTGACCTTTAACTTTGCCAGATGCAAGATGTGGATCTTGATAACCGACGGCGGTTGCAGAAATTTGATCCGCTCACTGGAGCAGTGGTACGTACACATTTTATACTGTTATGAGGATGTTTCGAAATGAATAATTTAATTGGTCCAATTCCAGTACACGATGCCACAGTACATGGCATCCTACTCCGAGGCTCCAACGACACCACTCGACGACTTCCGTCTCCTAAAGGACAACAATCCAGAACATCAAGGAAATGAAGATTTTGACGAAGAGGGGAAGGTGAGGTGATTCCTGAAGATTCTTGGAATTAGAACATTTAGGTCAACTTTGATTAAATTTCTTGTAATTAGGACATAGAAGCTCAAATCCTGGAGGAATTGGAATTCAAACCACTAGAGGAGGACGTTTTGGGAAGATTGATGTCACGTCTCGACGATCGACCAATGGGAATCAAACGGGAGCTCGAGGAGTACAAGGCCGCGATGCCCTGGTTCCAAGCCTTTGTGGACACGTTTGACCCCCGAAAAGTCCTCCAGCTGAGTGGCTATGACCTTCCTCCCGCGATTTTCAAGGCATTGTCATCAATTCTTTCATTGAATACGTTTTTAATGCTTTTGTTTTGAAAATACAGAGATTGATGTCGTTCGTGACGAACTTTTGCCTGACTCCGGCCCCAATGCCCATCAAACTTATCCCTCCGAGGGCGCCAACGAACTTTGACTATTTACTAAGAGGGGAGGGGGACTTTGACGAATTTGGAGAAGAAGCCCCCTGCATTCCTTATCCGGAAGAACCTGAAGTGGAGTCGGATTGGAATGTCGCTGAGCGGACAGTTGTAACCAGGAGACGAGTTGACCCCCGATTCCGTTGGCGCATGACGGCCTGGAAGCGTCTTTGTCCCGTGGCCTTGAAATTTGGTCGTTCCATCATTGGGAAACCGGACTTTGCAGTCGGGTAGGCACACATCGGAATTTCAACCCCTTGTCCTTTGACCGAGTGACATATAATTCTTTTCCCCATTAGATACATGGACAAGGTTTACTTCCTAAGTTCCGAAGAAGCCGTCAAACAATTCCAAGAAAATCCTCGCCCCTTTCTTTTGCCTTCAATGCCCACAAGCCCCATCAAATTTTACGTGATTGGTCAACCTTTGGCTGGAAAGACGCTCTTCGCGGCAGAACTTGCCATTTACCTTGGAGCACAAGTAAATTTCTCTCCCTCTTAAAATCTTACCCCTGTTACCCCCTTGTGGCCTGACATAATTTTTTGTCCAAGGTCATTGACATGAAACGAGAGGTTCGTCGAAAATTTTACCTGGTCAAGCACGACCATTTGTTCCGGGTCCGTCTCAAGGCCGTACTAGAAGCCGTAAAGGCAGTTGAAAAGCAGAATTTCCAGGAATGGAAGAAATTAGAGCGCAGTCGCCGAGAGGAGCTACAAGTAACTGACCTGGAATTTTTCTCCTAAAAGTTGCTGACTTGTTCTCTATGACCTTCCAGGCTTACCTGAACATCTGGGGCCCCGTAGACTTACACCCGGAAACTGGAAGGACGGGGAGGACTGATAGGATGATGAGGGTGTCATTTGACGATGCCAGATCCCGGGCAATGACCCATGCCATCGGTGACACTTATTCTGGGATCTGTCAAACTGACGATGGACTACTCGGCTTTTCTTTCAAGGAATTCAAAGAAAATTGGGTAACGTCGTGGTTGGTCAAACATTCCCAACATGTGGAAACATCTTGGCTTCACTGTTCCCTTGTTTTAATGCAGCGACTAAAGCGAATTTGGCCTCATCAGAAAAAGTTGGAACTTGCCTGGAAGCTTTTCCATGAGGGGAAGCTAAAGTACAAAAGACACAAACGAGACAGGACAATGGAACGCCTTGTCCAGAAGCATAAAAAGTACTACAAAGAGGTCAAAGGTGAAAGAGGAGAAGGGGCCGGAGAGGGGGGTGAAAAATTGGAAGGTGGTGGTGACACTGAGGTCTCCGATGAGGAGGAATTTGGGGAAGTGGACGAGGAGACGCCCCGACCGCGGCGACCCAAGCGATCCCTACCCCGCTCATTCTGTAAAAAACCCGGGACAGAAGAAGAAGTGGAATCCACGGTCTCCTCCGTTTTTGACCCTGACGCTGAGCTTGAGGAGTCCATAATCCTCCGATACCCCGACCTGGACATTCCGACGGAACTCCTCAGCCCTCATCCACGACCCTCCAGTGTCACGGAGCACGACCCACTGGTTGCAAAAATTGTAGAGGAACGAGTGAGTGAAGCTGAAAAATGGACAGATTCTTTTCCACCGGAAATCTACGCCGACATACTGGTCCGTTCCATTGCAGAGGCGGAGCTCAAGTACCTCGAGTCCAACAGTCGAGGTCCATTGTAAGTTAAGGCCAGAATTTACAAACAGATTGGAACCCTTACACTTTATTGTGTAAAAACAGGAGCGGAGGTTGGATTGTCGAAAATCTGGAACCAGATTTGGAAAAAATGAAAGCGGTACTTCGTCACCCAATCACATCCCCGGACAATATTGTCGTCCTCGCTGACAATTCTGAAGGACGGGTACCGCTTCTAAACAACCTGAAGCGACAGTACAGGCTCAGTCGTCGGCAGATCGAAAAACAACGGCGGCGTAAGGAACCTACAATATTTTAAACATTTCACCTTTTGAAGTCTGACGCCGATTTGAAATTGATTCCTTTCCTTCCAGTGTCACAGGAGAAGCCGCTCGAGATTTGCACATTCTATCCAATTCACGAACAAGTAGACATGGTCCCTGTCCCCACTGACGACAACAATCTCCCCCCGCCTGGACAAGGAGACGCGTCAAATGATCCCAACTTGGCCCCTGGCCTAGAGCTGAGTGGATACGATGAGATCTGCGAAAAGATGAAAACGGAATCGGAACTCTTTCAAGCCTCACTCCCCATGAACACGCTCGTAGAGCAACTTGAATTGGAAATTAGCAATTCCAGTAACGCACTCGAGCTGAGAGACAGACTTCTTCAGATGTCCCTCCACGACTCGCTCCTGGACGTGACCCAGAGGGAAATCCTGGAAAGTTGGCTGGCCACTTTTGGACACCTGACGCATCCAATGGAAGTTTCAGAAGAAGGTAGACTAAACCAGGAGGCACCTGTCCCACCACCACCGTCCACTGCCGTTGACCCGTGTAAGCGGACTTGTAAACCCAAAAGAGGTCAACAACCCCCTCCACCATTTCCAGAATTGAATTTTGACGACAAGGGATGGACCCCCAAGAAACTCAATTATGAATTTCTGAGTTTCCCCCGGAAGACAATGATGGCAGGACGAGACCGTCGGGGGTCAAGTCCAACAATTGAGGAAAAGGGGGATAAGGGAGCCTCGGAGCAGCGACTGGCAATACTGGACTTAGAACTGGAATTTACCACGAAAGTTGGTGACGCCTTGGAACGTCTCGCATCACCCAGGGATCTCTTGGCAGAGGAGCAAGACCTGGACAATGAAGGGCGTCCAGTCTACATCCCTTCTCCCAAAGGAAACTTTCTGGGACAAATTCGCCGATTTGATGAATTCTGGAATACGCTCATACCAATTCTGAACAAGGAGGCGATTGCCTTCAGTGAGCTGGGGGTCATGGACAGCGACGTTGTTTTTGACAATGTACAGAACCTTTGGAGGTCCCTGGAGAGTCGATGGATTCCGGAAGCGACCGAAGTGGGGAAGGATGACCTTCGGACTGAATACAAAGAATGGCTGAATGCCAACAAAATGTGGAACTTCGCTCCGGATTTGTTGCCGAAGGAAGAGGAAGTGGTGGGTGAAGATGAGTATGCGGGAGAAGGTGGGGAGGATGACCTGGGGCAAAACCTGTCCAAACCGGAAGAATATCGGAGGCTCGCCTTGGGCCGTGAGCGCATGCGCCTGTTTGGGGATTCTCGGGACCTTTGCCCCGTGACCTTGCAGAGTCATGGGATGATTCGGAAAGGGTTTCCAGAATATGCTGCCAGGTACTTGGATCGGACGTATTTCTTTGTCGACGATGGTGCGAGAGAAGCATTTCTAAAGGATCCTCTCAAGTACCTCCCCCGGAATGAACAGCCACTCAAGTCCCCATGCCCCCGAATCTGCGTCACGGGATCCCCAGGTTGTGGTCAAGAAGAGGTGGCACTGGAAATGTCCAAGAAATACAACGTCTACTTTATCAACTTCCGCCAACGTCTCCATGAGATTCTAAAAGTACAGACGGGAGAAAATGTTTATCCAGCGATGCTGGGTTCGGAGACTCGCGCGAGGTGAGTTTGTCCAGGAAATTTTACACCGTGTTTCATCGTTTTTTTTGTACCGTTCCAGTGATCTTCTGGGCGGGTCCACTGTGGCGCCGCGGAGGCGTTTCGAGGCGGAGGAGGATGAAGGTGAAGACGCGCCCGTGAAAAAAGAAGATGGCGATCTGGAGCTTCCAGGCGGAGATGAAGAACAGAAAGAGTTGAGCAAATTCGATGACCTGTCCCTAAAAAACCTTGGGATCATGGATCCTATCCTCATGGCCCACTGTCCGCAAACGGAGATGAGGGAATTGGAACGGTTGGCCAATCGGAACTGGAGCGAACCCACGACACTGGAGCGTGGAATCAAAAGTTTCCTGAAATACGGGGAGCAACTGTCAGATGAAATCCTGGAAGTTCTCCTGCCAATGTTCTGGGAAGTGGAACCATTCAAATGCACTGGATTCATCCTCACCGGTTTTCCAAACACGGCGGCAGATATTGAATTTCTGAACAAACGGAACTGCTTTCCGGAAACCGTCTTTGTCTTGGAGTCCAAACCAAGGACGATGCAGAATCGGCTCATCCGGAAAACCGTGGATGAGTGGTTCAGTCAACATCCAGGGGAGAAGACCAAGATGAAAAACAACCTCCGAGGGAAGCCGAATAAGAAAATCTACATCCCCCTACAAGACCGGAAATTGACGACTGAGGAGAAGGAGAAACTGATGAATGAGCCCGTGCCACTGGAGGATTCGGATGATGAAGCGCTGAAGGTCCAAGACCGCCTTTACAAGGACACTTCCGTCGCTGCCATGATCTCTAAGAATTTACTCCAGTGGCATCGAATCTATTCCAAAGATCTGAAGCCACTCAAGGTAAAGTTCAAGATTTTCGATTGGAGTTCAAATTGGGAAATTTTCAACAATGTCGGTGTGTATTTTCAGATGGCCTTGAATCATAATCGAATTGAATGGACCCCAATTCATACGGATGCGAGTCCCATAGAATCAAAGCGTCTCTTCGGGGAACTCCTGGAGAACTGCTTCACTTGTCGCAAAAGCAAGTTTGAAACTACTTATGACCTGAGTGGGGAAGAAGCCAGAGTCCTCCTGGACAAGGGGTATTTCCATTATAGCAAGTTTGGGCTCCTGTGTCCAGTAGAGGTAACCTACATAACCCTAACGGTAATTCGTCATCACAATTAAAAATTATGGATGGAATTCTCCTCAGGCGCACAAGGGTAACAGAGCCGTGAATCTCTGGCATGCTCCAGGAATCGTCAAATTTCCAATTCTGTATCGCGGATTTGTTTATTTCTTGGGTAAGCCTTGCTAACTTTCAAAAAATAACTTAAATTATTAATCTTCCACATTTTTCTCCAGCCGGCGCTGAAAATGCCAAAGCGTTCCGCCTGGACCCTTGGGCTTACCTTCACAATCCACCACAAACTCCATTCACGCCGCTCAACGTCATTGTGCTTGGGAGTGCCAAGAGTGGGAAAACGGAACGTAAGAAGTCGCCGTAACTTCCTCCATTCCAACTGGAGAAACTTTTTGACCTTTTCCCGCAGTGTGCAACCGGTTGGCAGATAAACTGGGCCTGGTGTACATCAGCACCGAGAAGGCCATGCAGGACATTGTCCAGAATTCATTCTTATCCCAGAGTCCGGGCGAAGTTCCAGCACCGCCTGGAGGCACGCCAATGGTCCTGGCTGATGAGGTCGTGACTTACCTCCGTCGTGGGAAGCAAGTGCCCCAGTACATCAGTTACAAGGTTCTGGACTTTGCCCTCATGGAGCCCAGGTATGAACATGTACGGGTTGGGAAAATTCGTATTGTTCCAAGGTCAAAGATCATTGACGGGGACTTTGTAATGGCAGGACGCAATTCCATGGTGCCGTTTTCGACGATTATCCACTAGAGGACACGCAACTCCAAGAATTTCTGGAGCGAGGGATCGTTCCAACTCTCGTCGTGAATTTGCAAATGGAACCAGACGAAGGTCATCGAAGAGCCGAAATCCAGCGATTTGATCCAAAATACAAGTAAGTTGGAACAAATTTTTGGAGGGATCGGCACACTGGCTTTCCGAAATTGGCAATCTTGTGTTTTCTAGCTACCGTGACCCACGCTTGGACCCCAATATTTTGATGGACTACACGGCAGAAGATTACCGGTACATCATAAAACCCTGCATGGAGTGGTACGCTGAAGAGATTCAGTGCCTATTGAATGTGGACTCGACGGTCAGTCCAGCTGCTATTTTCCATCAAGTTCGAGACATATGCTACTCGACTATGACCAAAATCCAAAGCTACGTCTACGCGAGATTCAAAGGTCAACTTAACCCCATGTCTGATTTTGAAGCCTACGTTAATTAAAATTGTCCCAACAGGACTCCCGTCCCGAATCGACGGACTCGGCCCACTAACCTCCCTTGCCCATGCCAAGTTGTCGGAGAGCTTCGGAACCTTTGACTCGGTTGCCCTCAATGATCACAACGAACTCATCCCAGTGAAGGATCTAAATGACTTGACCCACATTGTGGAATATCGTGGAGCACTCTATGTCTTTTCTTCGGAACGAAATGTGGAGTCATTCCTGGCTCATCCAGAGTCATACACGCTGCCAAATTGCAAACGCGTCCCACCTAAGGAAGTTCCATTTGCTTGGAATTTGAATGAAGCCCAAATGCTCCTACTTCGGGATTCCTGGGGATTCTTGGACTTTGACCCTGTCGTCTACGCACAAGGAAATTTCAAGTGAGGTCACGTTGAACAGGGATTGTACGTGCTGAGCATGACCCTTAACCCCTTTCTGTTTTCTAGTTCCAAGTGCCTCCAGCGTGGTATTCCGAACTACACCGTTGAGTACAGATCCCGATTCTACTTTTTTACAAACGCTGAAACCATGGAGCGATTCCTCAAGAAACCCCAAATGTATGCGAATCTTCCACTACCAAAGAAACTCCCTGGAAAACTGGAGGCTAAACCGGTGAGGTCAAGGTTATTGGACTCCGAAATTTCATGCTGAAGCACATTGTTTTTTTTTTGCAGTTGGAAGCTGATACGCTAAGTCCTGCCGGATATTTGATTGCAACAGGATTGACGAGTGAGGTGGCCCGGATGTTGGACACGGTGGCCAAGACTCGACCAAAGTTTCCATTTATGACAGCAACGAGAAGCAGCCTCCTCTACCTGGGCTATTATCTAAAAAGTGAGAGCTTACAAAACGATCAAAAATGACAAATGACGCTCGCCGTCAACAATGAGCGACGTCGTTGTCCTTTCCAGCCTTGAACATGAAGTCAAGCTACGATGTCCGGGCGCACTATCGCAAGGCCATGACACACATGGCCAGAACCCAAGGGAATGCTCGTGACCTCTTCCAGGAAGTGAATCGGATCCACGGGAAGCAGTTCATCCCCGAGGATGTCAAGCGGCGACTAAACTTGTTTCTAGGTCTCGCTGACCTCACAGATAAGGAAAAGGTGGTCGACCCTTACATCCCTGGATTCAATCTGAATTACGAGACGCTGTTCGATTGTTGTCGGAAGGAAATGGACCAGCAAGACGCAGGAGGGGATACCGCTCGGAAAATCCAACAACCTCCGCCCTATATGAACAAAACCAGACTCGTCTAAATCAAAAACAAAACAAAACGCAACAAACTTGGACAAATCGATTGAATAAATCCTGAAAATATTAATTTCGGTGGGAATGAATTGGAGGAGGTAGAAAATAAATAATCATCGAGAGTGTAGAGCAACCGATAGGCGCTGGGCGCTGCTAAATCTACTTAAAATGTAAACCTAAATGTAATTCTAAATTAAACTGTTTAATATAAACCCTTGTTCAATCCTTCTTCCGCCTCTCCTTCCATTCCGGATCCTGGAAATCCAAGACGATGACCTTGAGTCCAGGAAAATTCGCTTCCATGAGCCACGCCATCCTGTGCAAATCCTTCTTCGGTGGAGCAAATGTCCCGGAATTGTTGTCAATGTAAAGTGTCCGCTCCCCAGCCCCAGGCGTTGGTGGTTCCACCCAGAATTCCCCAGCGTAGCAGACTTCTTCGAGCGCCCCTGCATGAAGGGCATGTTTGGATGACATGTCTACCAAAATGGCTGCTCCAGTCCTTGAAAACCTGAGATTGTTGTCCATAAGGACGTAAGTATAGATGGGAATTTTCGGTTTCCTCACTCCAGTTTTGGATAATAGCAGGTCGTATCCCGCTTTGAGCGTTGTGTGAATGGGGGAGAGGATCGAAGCGTCATCTTGGTAGCGGTCGAGAAGGTCAAAGAAAGCATTTGCGTTTCGTTCCAAAGCACCTTCGGTACTTGTTTCTCTCCACTTCCGCCCTGAGTAAATTATTGAGTGCTGCGTCGAAATTGCAGATCGGAGAGCTGCTGATGCTGGGGAGTCGGAATAAATTTGTTTAGCAGCGGCATAGTCTCGGTTCCAGGATTTTTTGGATGGGAAGAATCGCTGAATATCAAAGAGGCGGAGTTTAAAGTAGTGGAAGTTTTTTCCCGTCAACTGGGTCAGTTTGGGACAATGAACCCTGTAGGGAATTGTCCGAGGCATTTCCCCTGGGGGGTTGGCGGGGGGTGCAAAATCCCAAATGGCGGACATTGACAGGCGGGTGAAGGACCCCTAGAAATATACAGAACAAAACGGATTTCAGATAAATACTCTTGAATAACTAACAAAAATGTTAAAGAAATCCTGATACAATATCCCATTCCCAGCTTACCTTCTCCAGATATTTTTCTGATTAATTTGGTTCTCCACAATTAATTACTGTTCGCTTTCGTGGCCCAACTGGATCACTCTGCAATAATAAGTACGAGTAATTGAGTAAAATTAAGGAAATTAAAATAATTAAACACCTCAAACATCCATCCACAGCTGGAGTTTAAATAACAGATTATACGTGCCGCCCTGCATTTTTATCATTTTTCCTGCTTCCTGCCTCGAATTGATTGAAGAAATTGCAATTTGGGGAGCAAAATTGTGAAACTTTTACAAATGCCCATTCTGACCATTTGAGCAGGGCAGGGGGTATTTGATATTAGGGCGTCTTTTGCAAAATCTTCACTTCTTTCTCTTCTGGCGGCAAGGAGAGCAGCGGACACCGGATGAAGTAGTGTGCTAATTCTTAATTATCAATCATCAATTGGCATATGCGGTGTCACCCATTAAAAGTTTTCATCAGCTCAAGAATCTTGCCTTCCAATTCATTCCCACTACTGCTAAGCAATTTCGTTCGCCGCCAGAACTCTGTTCAGGGATTTCTGTTTGTAAGTAGTGAATGATGGTTTTAATTGGATTGGAATGCGAATGTTCGTTACCACTTTCCCATTCCATTACCTTGTATTTTATGGTTGAGCAGGAAGAGTGCACTGTGCACAATGTAATCTTATCGCCCTATCATTTAATTACTGATTTCAATTACTTTTTAGACCGGCGGTCCTCGACACAGGTTAACTTGCCAATTTCAGCGTCTCCCGGTTCTTCGACATTCCAGTTTGGCAGCAGTACTAGGAGCAGTGATGGCGGACCCAAAAGCTCCTCTGAGTACAAACGATCCGAGCTCCTTCTCCAACCCTGGTAAGGAACCAGTTTGCTTTTAAGATGAGCGGAATTAATTATTAGTTTTTTTCTTTCAGAAAGTATCAGGACTGATGCACTTCACCTACACTGGAATGTGGACTTTGACCACAAGAAAATATCCGGCACGGTCAGTCCGGAACAGTCGCATTGGGATGCGGCCGGTCGCAAGCCGCGTGTGGAAGCGACCGGTTAAACCCTTTAAATCATTGTCTTTTTATTGATCCCAGGTCACCCACCATTTGGTTCGTACAAGTTTGGACGCGGAGGAAGTGGTGAGCTTTTGGAATACTTGGATCTTGTAAATTGCAGGGATAAACAATGTTAATGTTTTTTGACTCTGTGTGCCAGATTTTTGACGCACGTGAGCTTCGCATCAAATCCATTAAACTCCTGAAGACTTCTACTCCGTTGGAGTATCATTTGGGCGAGCCGGTACTTACCTTTGGGCAGCCGTTGTCAGTTAAACTTCCGAAATGGTGAGTTAGTTCAATTGCTTTATAATTTCAATAATTATTAAAATTATGCCTCTACTGCATTATAACGTTTTTGCAGCTCTGACACAAAGACGGCGATCGTCATCGAGTACGAAACAACTGGGAAATGCTCCGCTCTTCAATGGCTGACCAAAGAGCAGACGGCTGGAAAGAAATATCCCTACATGTTCAGCCAGTGTCAGGTGAGCATATTTTATCCACAGCTG
>JAQIWD010001973.1:0-10591 GCA_034694825.1 Anurida granaria | reverse complement strand
AACTTTCAGAAATCTTCTACTTGTAGTTACTAACAATTGATTTCGTAAATTTGAGTAGCGTCATAAAAACGGAATAACATGTTTCATGTCAGGTTGTTGACCGGTTTGACTTCGCTGTCCTTAAGGACGTGATGTAAGCGTTGTTTACAAACAAATAAAAATCTAGTTTTCAAGGTGAACAATTACCGTAGATGTTCAGTAATGGAGGAAAGAAGGCGTTATTTGAATTTCGAGCCAAATTTTAAATATAAAAACAAGGAATTCTTTGTATACTGAAATTTGTGTGGGACTTCAATGTTTATATGAATTCAACTAGTTCTGTCAATGTCCCAAAAAGTTTCACTTTTCCTTCCAAATTAGTTCCAGAATTACCTAAATCAGTGAATACTTCGAAAAACGAATATTGGAATCTCTACGGTAAACAGGGAGCCTGGTTTCAATCTGATCTGATGTGGGGAACTTTCACCGTCCTGCGCATGTTCCATTCAAGTTAAGGTTAGGAAAAGTGTGGGAGGTAGAATTGGCGCGGAATTCAACACAGGGTGAGAGTTCCCCACATCAGATCAGATTGAATCCCAGCAAACAGGTATCTGGTCGCTAAAGAAACGTTTTTGATATTGCGGTGTAATGTCCTGATCGTCTGTGTTGTTAGATTTTCTCAATTAAATATTTTTTAGATAGCCAACTGTATGGGTCAGGTCCGTTCGTTCTTTCATGGCATTCCAATTGCAACTTGCGGAGATACGACATTTTAAACACGTTGTCAGGCTGTTTCGATGGTCGTCAACATCGCTGACGAACTTTGCTCAATCAAATCTCAGCAAGTAGCCGGTAGAATGTCTCAAAAGAACGAAGGGACCTGCTTCATACAGTTGACCTTCTAAAAAATGACGAACGAAAAACGACGAATTTAAAGTTGCGACAGAAACACTTCCAATTTAACTCAAGCCGCCGGGTAGAAGGGAAAGTTTAAACTTTCAACCCCTCTCTTACCCACTTTTTCACAACTTTTTCTTGTTACGTTATGTCGAGGCCATCATGGAACCATCTTGACAACACAGAATCCCTATACCATGCATGAGGTAGGGGGGCACTTGATAGAACTTTTCCAGGCTTAATGTTCCTGGAAAACTTTTGTGATGATCCATAATTCCCAATTTAACATTTGTACCCCATGGCCACTTTCTCCAGACTTCTGGTTTGGTGTGGATTTGTTTACTTCACGTTCTATCTTCTTTCTGCTTCCTTCCTAAAAATGCAGGGATATAAAACCAGACAACATTTTGCTGGATGAGGAGGGACACGCCCATTTGACGGATTTCAACGTGGCCACTATGCTGGATGAAGGACACTACGCCACGTCCCTTTCAGGCACAAAACCCTACATGGGTGAGGAGAATCTTATTTTTTCTTTTACCATCAATCACCTCCTTGCCCATATATGCGGGGGTGGGAATGGGAATGATGTTTATGGTGTCTTTGGTACTTCCGGTCGGAGGGCAGTGAGGCATCAAGTGAAACTTAACCCACTTTCTCATTCTCTACAGCTCCGGAGATTTTCAGTTGCTGTCCCGAGGATGGTCGTGGGTACGATGGGGCTGTCGACTGGTGGTCACTCGGTATAGACAAAACAAAACAAATGGAATGTTTAAGGAAACAAATGACTTGTTTTGTGGTTCAGGTGTGGTTGCATATGAGCTGAGCATGGGTCGTCGTCCCTTTGAGATTCACTCCCATACTCCAAGCAAGGATATTCGGACAGTGTTCCTGAACCCCCCTGACTGCCCCTCATCATGGTCACCTGACCTCACACTCCTCGTCCGCAAGGTAAGATCAGAATCATTATAGGACTCCAATTAACCAGAGATTGGGTTTGGTAAGGGCCCTCATTAAAAGAGGATTCATAAGGAGTAGGTTGTCTTTTTCCGCATAACCGGAGGCGAGGGGAAGAACGTAGGAAGGTTGACAAGATCCAGTGGAAATTCAGTCCTGGTTCATCAATTAGTGGAGGATGACTGGGGGTTTTAGTAGAAAGATATGAACATGAATATCACCAGAGTGTGTTGAGTATGCGTGTTTAATCATGCAGGTAGAATGTGTAAACTAATTAAAACTCCCATGAATAATATTCAGTTCTTCCTCTTTTCATAGCTCCTAACTACGAATCCGCAAAAGAGACTCAAGACAATGGCAGAACTTAAGGAACTACCACTGATGATGGGCATAGACTGGACAGGGGTTCTTGAAAAAAGGATCACTCCACCATTTACACCTCCGGTAAGGACCTTAAATCAAATAATAATCATGTCCAGACGGGTCAAAATTATGCAAGAAGACCCAGCTACCTGGGGTCCAATATGGGAGGAATTTATTGCCCCCCCCCCCCCCCCCCAATCCACCTCACCTTTCCCCACATACTTTCTCCACATTCTGAAAATATCCAAACATTTCCCATAAATCAACCTCACGGGGTCTACTCCCCCTGCCAACTTTTTAATCTGGCACCTTCGTCAGAGATGAAACGCAGGATGAAAACTTCATTTTTCCATGTCAAAACGTAATCCAACTTCAAGGATAATCATGGGAAACGCCCCCTGCGTTTTACTTTTTACCTCTGACCTCTGCTAATGGTATTTAACCTTGTAAATTGCAGAAGGGTCACCTGAACTGTGACCCAACATTTGAGCTTGAAGAAATGATCGTAGAGTCCAAACCCCTTCACAAGAAAAAAAAGCGACTAGCCAAACAGAGGTCACTCCGGGAATTCCAGACTTCATCTGCAGAGCAGGTAACCTTTGACCTTTGGGAATTTAATTATTCTCATGAGGTATAAGTTGTTTTCTGTTGGTTGATGCACATTTGTGTGAAGTAGGTCTCAGTTATGATCCGGATTCATGGATTATTCATGAACAAATCAAGGGGCATAATCTTCCCATCTTTACATTTAACTCTCAATTCACAAAGAAAACTTTTAACCTTTAGCCTTCTGACTCCAGGGAGTTTCATTTCAACTCTAGCGCCACCTAATGCAGAAAGTAGGAAAACTGGCCAGAGTGAAAGTAGTAGTTTCTCCATTTACCACTACGTGGCTCCTCCTTCCATACTTTGTCCAGCATTCTTTGTTTCCTCTTTCCTTGGAAGAGTTCCTTCTGGAGAGTGGGGATGATGACTGGAATGTTTGGTTTTGATTCAAAAAGTCTGCTGACGCATTTGAAAACTCCAAACTTTCTGCTGCTAATTAGGTTTCCCCTGGGAGTAGTTTCCCATTTCCTGCCCCTGTCAGCAAGTCTAGAAAAGTCCTGCTGATGAGTTTGTTTTTGATTTCCCCCCAATAGGACCCGACGCCCCTCGACCCGCTCACAGAAGAATTCACGACCTTCAACCGGGAAAAGGAGCTGGAACTAAGGGAGCGAGAGCGGAAGGAGCAGGAATGGGAACTTGAACTTTGTTCTGCGATGGAGGCTTCCGGTGGCCTAGGTCTCACTTCGCCCCTCAACCCCACCACACCCGCAACCGCCGTTCCGCCACGGAAGGACATTCGACACTCAGACTCACAAATCCCTGCAGGCTCACCTGCCTCCACGACCAGCATTTCGACCAAGGAGTCTCTCCATTCTTCTCCCTCGACCTCACGGGATGTCCTCACGGGGTCACTCTCAGAGGCAGATGGAGGTGGGGAGTGGGCAAACGAGCGGAAAGCGATTTGGGCCAAGAGTAGATCAGTGACCATGCCAGAAGGGGCCAAAGACAAATCATGAGGTGACGAAAGGAGCATAATCTTGCTTCATTTAATTATTTATCCAAACTCTTCGGTATCCAGTAACTCCAGGCAGGGCGTGGGGTGGGTTCGGTCTATTTAGGGAAGAGTCTTCTTCAAAAAGTTGAATAGCGTTTAGTTTTGTAAGACGGCGGCAGTTGGAGAAAGACGCCAATCAATATCTCCCCGCCACCAAACTCCACCGCCCATTACTTCCATCCGATTAAAAAATCCATTCCACTAATCTCAAATGAGGAGATGAGATGCTAAAATGAGGGACATAAGGACACGCTCCAATTCCATTCCCAACATTACAATACTACAACAGAGTAGGGAAAGACACAAGACAATTCCCCCCACCAAATTCCCATCCACGAGTCCCAGTTTCTGTTGAATGTGTGGTGGGTTTTGTTGGATTTGGTTGGGCGGAAGTTATTGAAGTTCCAACTGAGGGAGTAGAGTCAATGGGAACGGGGGAATCTTGCCAGAATTAGTGCTGAGGAAGATTCAATTTATTGTTGTCCAGGGAGTCCAGTGAGTCCAGGGAACTTTCTCCTTTAGAAAAGAAGATTCCTCCTTAGTTTCCATTTAACCTTACCGATAGGACATTTGGATTTGATCCACCCTGCGCCTTGCCAGAGTTCAAAGTCACTTGGTACTACGTGTTATGGGGTTTTTAAGGTAAGATCTAATTAAACCCCCACCCCCTGTTGACCCTCCCAGTTCCACTGAATAAAGAGACCCTGCACTTTGTATACCCAAAAAAGAAGTCTCATATTGTTGACCTCGTGTTGTGAATCGGAATGACGTTGTGTCTGTTCTAGAGGCATCTGTGATCATTACGAGGGGATTTGGAGGAGAAAGTGAAAAAGTGAAAGTGTCACTTTGTTCTCTCTTTCTCGATGGAACGTTTGTATTGGGTCGTATTCTTTATTTTCTATTCTACTTTGAAGGGATTGGAGAAATCTGCAGAAAATTGTCTCTTCCCTATTTGAATTCAGGAGAGGAGTGATGGAATTTAAACAAAGAAAGTCTTGTCTCGGTGGCTTTCCTTGTGGGGTTGGTGGTGACGTGGGGACAATCCCTGCGTCTCCTTGTGGTGATTTCCCAATAACCAACATGAAAGGGAATTCTCCTTCCTAATTTGATTTGGCCAACGTGGACTCCTAATTGGTTCAAATCTAACACAAATAAATCCAAGCAGAACAAAACAAAACAAAAGGAAAGTACCGAAGGAATTGTTAGTGGAGAAAGTGGATGGTTGGATCTTCTTATCTCAATTTCCACTGGGGAAAGTGGTGACTGGTGGCTCCCATAAAAATTTATTCGCCACTTTGTCGCCCAGGCAGTTATCCAGTCGAGTCCAGTGCAGTCCTTGGATCCTACAAGTCCTTCTGCTTCAAAATTACAAAATGGAAAGGACACACGCGATTGGAATTCAAAATGAGATCAGTTAAATAAAGAATCAACGACAGACAAACTTTGTTTCTTTTAAAAGGTGTTACTTAGTCTCTGACATGGGGGGCTTCTCATTTGGATCACACATGGACTAATAATTGAAGACCGCATAATAGATTAATAGACTCAACTAAGACAAGAGTGGGTAGAAATTAGACTTGGGTAGGTGAGAGGTTTCCATTACACTTCACTCGGTTTCCCTACCCCTACCTTTACCCATACCCCTATAAGATCATCACAATCTAAACACATTTAAATCAAGATCAACTTCTAGAGGAAGTGGACAACATGGACATGGACACACACCTACACAACAGAAGAAGGAATGGAATGTCCCTCCAGCGTATGCCTCTAGCCGATTCCAGGGACGTAACCTCTGACTCACTTAGATTGCACTAACTTTTTCTCCGAATAGATTTCCAGGGGTTGCCCTTATTTCCTTTTGGTTGTTGGAGGGTGGGTTGAGGTGGGATTTGGGTGGTGGGAGGGAGCATGAGGCCCCAGATGACCTCGGTGAGATTCCGTTCATTTGATGGAGAGAACTGATCTCTGGATCTGACCTAAAATACAAAAAAAATATATAGAAAAAATAAGGAAAGAAAACCGAAAACCTCAAAATAGACGCAGTGGAAATGGAGGTTGGAAATATTGAAATTTTGGGCAGTCATTCATGAAAGGGAGTGAGGAGGGAAAGTTGAATAGAAAGTTTGTTGGAGAGGCAGATAAAGAAGGTGGAAAGTTGGAGGAAGAAGAAGAAGAAGAAGAAGGTGAGGATTCTTTGGGGTAAAAGTTGTAGAGATGTTTGATGGTAGGAATTCAAGCGAAGTGTGATCTCAACTCGTTCACTAATAACTCAACTCAATCCCACACTTTCTCCTTACTTTCTCCATCTACTTTTAAACAGAAGGGGAAGCACAAAAACTTTCTTCCCATTCTTACTAAATAAGTTTTGGTGGTTTACCTCCTCTGGACAAGAGCCACCGCCTGGTACCCACACCGACGGCAGCAGGAAATCAAGTTACAACTACACGAAATCTTGAAACAGCAGGGCGGGAGGCGGGAAGTGAGGATCCGGTGAAATGCTGCACGGAACTCCGAATTGAAAATTGAGTAAATTATTGCTAAAACAAAAAAAAAAACAAAGGAAAAAAAGCAATTAATGGATGTCCAACTTTGTTGATAAAGTCAACTTACGATTCAGTGCAGAGTTCATGTACCCCAACCACGTTAGGATCTGAAAATTCATTAATATAAAACTGGTGTCTGTCAGATGCGTGGGAAAAAGTGTGGGAGGGGCTTAGAACAAAGGAAGCGTCACTCCACTCTTATGCGTATGAAATTATGCGCAAATGAGTCAAAGCTCAAAAAGAACAGGCTAGCGATTTATTTGCCCGAAGGGCAAATTAAGCAGCTAGCATATATATAAAAATATTATGTGATTTACAATTCTAGAAGGAGGAAGTAAGTAAAAGATTAAAAGAAAGTTGAGTAGAGATGGGTACCTTGAATGCAAAAGGAGGTACGCATGTTTTGCAGTAGGCGGCTAGGATGTTTGCAAAAAAGAAAGGAACCCAGCAAATGAGGAAGACACCCATGATGATGCCCACAGTCACAGCTGCCTTGTGATCAGAAACCTTTTGAAAAGAATATCGATAGGGATTATAAATAGATGTGATGGAAATTGTTAGTTTGACCTTTGACTTTACTTGATATGCGGAAGAAGGGTGGGGGGCCGATGGGCGTCCTTCTGGTCTTGGGAACTGACGGGTGACTGCTTTGATGTTCTTGACATGTTTCCTCGCATAGAGATAGAGACGGGCATAAATGGCGACCATGACGAAGCATGGGAGGTAGAAAGAGACGCAGGAGGAGACTATAGCATAGGTGGGACTCAGGTCGAGGGCACAGGTGGGCAGGGAGTCGGGCTCTGGTACTTCCTCCACTTGACCTGCCCTATGGAGATCCAGGGAAATCGGGACAAAGGAGATGAGGGCTGCCAAGATCCAGACTATAGCAATGACACAGAGGATGCTCCGCTTGTTGACCCAGCGACCGTACCGGAGGGGGTCTTTGATGTGGATGAATCTCTCCATGCTGATTGTACAGAGGTTCAGGATACTCGCCTACAAGAACAAGTCAGTAAAAGTTACAGCATGTTGTAGAACAGGAAGAGAACAAGTTATATTTTGTGTGGAAATGATGAAAATTCTCAAATCAAATCCGCTAGTTCAAATTGAAACCAATCAACTGCAGCGGAAATTAGGAACAGCAGACATGTTCTAAAAATATTCACACCAACATTTCAGTTGGTGGTGGTGGCGGGGAAATGGAGGTAACCATCAGAATCCCACCATCCTATCCTATTTCACTTCAATTTCAAATAAAAATCCCATCGTTTTCCACTTTATTATGAGATCGGAACCGGAAGTGGGAAATTTAAAACTGGGTCACATCCTTCCCCAGCCTAAACTCCCCAATCACAGCTCTCGGGAAAATTTTTTTTCATATTATTTAATAGGTCGATTTTTCAATTAATTTTGACTCGAGCGGCCAGGAAATCACTGTTGGCATAAGATTTTAATGAAAATTTGGAGAAAAAAAAATCATTCTTGATGAGTGATGACTCTCAGCAGTGAACAGGCAACTCAGCATCTTCTTCGGATGCCGCTCATTGACCTGGGTTAACAGATGAGAAGATGTAGTTCGCATCTCCCTCACTAGGGCTACTTTACACCCATAAAGCCCATCTTTAATACTCTCAGCAAAAAAAAAAATCTGTTGTTTTTGTTTTTGTCTGCCCTAGGGGCCCCTTTTGCTAATTGCAAAACAAAGTATGCTCGAGTTACGCAAACACCTTCTAGTATAGTTGTAAACTCCTAAAACCTGGGTAGGATCAACGGTGAGGACGACACAATGCATTTTTCAGTTTCTGTTCCTATTTACCCCACTTGACGCTAAGTCTATTCATTATTATAAAACCACTATATGCAAATGTTGAAGACGCGCGGGAGAAAAAAGGGAACTCTATTGAGAAAAATCTCCGACAGGTGCCGACGCTCGAAGGACGCTTATGGCGTCCAGGGGTGAGAACAAAGGTAGGCTCAGCTGAAGTTTGTTTTTGTTTCTTTTCTTCTTGCAATCAGCTCAATCGTTGGGCACTTTCGGAAAATTAATTATATTTTCATGCACAAAAATACGACGGGTGAGCGAGCGAAGCGAGAGAGGTTGATTCGTAAAGAATCAAGGGGTATCCACTAGTTTCTAATAAATGTTTATAACGTGGGGACTTACCGTGGAGCACATGACGTCAAAGGCAATCCACGTGTCACAGAACTGGGCACCGAAGATCCAGTATCCGAGGAGGTCATTGACGACTGCAAAGGTCATGACGAGGCAGGCCACGAACATGTCCGCAATTGCAAGGGAGACAATGAAGAGGTTTCCGATCCGGCGGAGGGATCGTTCCGTATAGACGGCGATGCAGACGAGGGCATTCCCAACAATCGACGTAATTATCATCAGGGACAGGAAAGTTCCTGCATTTCAGAATGCAAAAAGCAGAATTGTAGGATCAATTCCACCAATTTTATTATCTCGTCATTCTCTGCCCCAATGCACGATAGCATTCGACCAGACGAGCATATGACGATCGAATATTTGGATTAAAATGTTGAAGCTGTGTGGATGATGAGATTTAGATGGGGAAATGAAAATTTTTTTTATTTACGTAGAAGGAAGCGGGAGGTTGATTGGGTTCGTATCCAGACATGCTAAGATTTATATTGAGAGACTGATACAATGTTGAAATGTCGCCTGGAGAAGTAGACTCCATTAGCGCCCCATTTGTCCTCGCTCTCCCTTGGACTTGATTTAGAATTGAAGTAAAAGTGGAATTAAGGTGCCAAGGAACCCCTACCCTCCTTTCTCCAGTCAGCATTGAAAGAATATTGAAAATGTTGAAAAGTTGTCAAAACACTCGACACCAATCAACCCACGCTCCTTTCCCCATACCTTTTTTTTTTTTAACTCAACTTGCATTTATTCAAAAGGAATAGGAACGAAACCTCAGTATTCCCAAAGTAAACCGGTTATACCGACGCCAGTGGAAATATCGGATCCGAATCCGAATCCGAAACCGGACCCAAATCCAATTCTGCGAGCCCTTTCGATCCCTCTTTTTCCGCCATTCCCATGCTACAAATTTAGTTCAAAGTGAGGAGTATCCAGAGGAAACACTCTGTGAATGAATGAGAAATTGTCCAGGTGTCTCTAAAGTTAAATGTACGAGAAACTACAGACTAATACTTCTTTCCTTCCCTTTGGTTTTGGTTGAAATCTGCCCTGCCAAATACAAAATAATTCCCAGAGGAAGTGGAAAAGAAAAGTCAAAATCCATACCATACCCCTAAAGAATGAGTACGAAAAATCAAATTAAAAGAAAAAGTAAAAGTGTAAGAAGGTAAAAGGTAGAAAGGAGGAAGTAGGAGGAGATGAGGTTTTGGTTGAATTGAATTTCCTAATTAATTCTCCATTAGTGGGAAGTTTTCCATCCTCCTCATCCCATATTCTCGGATGCTCCAAATGAATTTAAGACTGAGGGAGGAAGGAGCAATTAAACCACCAGCTTTTACTTTTTCATTCTTTTATTCCCTATTCCCTACCAAAAGAGAAAGTGAAGGATTGGAAGATTTGAATGAAAACATTTACCACCAGAATCACAAGTTTCCTTTCCTCCCAACTGGAATGAAATGAGAAAGAGACAGTTTTTATTCTTCCTTCCACTAGGTACTTAGAATAGAAGTAGATACTCGGAATAGAAGCAGTCTGCTGACGATGATCCTCAAAGGGGGACTCATTACTTGTGGGAAATGAAGCGTGGCTTATTGGGTAATGGGACCAACATGCTCTAAACCAAAGGAAGATACCATGGGATGCGATGAAAACGGGAAACAGATCCACAATTCACTGCCCACCACTTTATATTTTCTCCAATTAGAAATACCCCGTTGGAATCCACTTCTCCAGCTTACTCATTCTCATTTCCTGAAGAAAAGAAAAGAGAAAGGAGTTTGTTTTCTCTATCATCCTGGATTAAAAAGGATAATTTAATTGATTCTGGTGGGATACGGAGGAAAGAGTCCATTTTCAACCAAAATAAACAAAATTCGTCCATCCGAAGGGAGAAAGTAATGAAGAAAGTTGATCCACTTGGAATCTCCACTTGGTCAATCTCATTCCCACTCTTCCCCATCAGCCACAAGAGGAAAAAAAGCGGAAAACATGGAATTAGCTCATCATCTTAGACCACGGATTCTTACATATGGCTTACTTTGGAATTATGAATCCTAGTGACCTGGGACCCATTCCAAAGTTTGA
>JAQIWD010001972.1:0-10592 GCA_034694825.1 Anurida granaria | reverse complement strand
TTATGGCGAATTTTCAAAAAGGAACAGGAGTGAAAATCAAGCAAAGCAAAGCAGAATTCGGACTCAGTCAAAACGAAAAAAAGAAACACAATTCAAGACAATGGGAATCGGATGATGATTGGACGACCAAATCGACGACATTCGCGATGAACATGGATGGAACATGGAACAACGCCTAGAATCTGAGAATTTGTTCACCCGGTCCTTCGCCATCGCAGTGTTGACTAAAATCGGGGCAGCAGTTCCCAAACTAAATATAAAATTAATCAATCTTATTGAATCCTCATGAAGATTCGTGGATATTGATTCCTCACCTCAGGGCATTGATCATTACATTGACAAGGCAGGGAAGGGTCGTAGCCATCGTCGCATTTGTTCTGGCAGCTGGTTGGGCTTTCAACGCAAAGGTGAACATAATCGGAGCAGCAGTCTCCGAAAGACTGGAATCAAAATGAATTGTTAGGAAAAGTTAGAATTAGAAATGAGAACAAAAATTTGTTGAAATTTACTTGACATTGGTCATTGCATTGACAGGGTTTACTCGGGTCATGTCTGTCGCCACATCGTCCAGCGCAGGAATTATCATTGTCTAGTACTCGTAACCAGATTGTAGGAACTGTAAGAATTCATCAATTCAAATTATTTAAAACGGCACAAAAAAATTCCATGATGTGCCTTGAACTAAAAATTTATTGTTATTAGTATTGTACAATTATTAAAATATTATTTTGAATGAAAATGTGAACCTCATACTGCACATTCACTCGCATAATTAGTAGCAGATACAGTAAGTGCGTACATAGTTTAGTAGAAAACCAGAGCAATGTGGGGTGAAAGTGGAAAAAGTTAAAGAAATTTGATTTATTGTTTCGTTGATACCTTTACGGCGGGGGCACTTCTCCTCTATATCCGGACAGCAATTGTTGTACTGGCACAAAAACAGTATTCAGTGAAACAAATTTACGCTCGCAAAGCCCCATCAATTACAAATTCCCAACCTGGTCACATTTTTTGTTGCATTGGCACGGAGCGTTTTTGACATAACGTGACTTGCAACGCCTGTTACAAGTGAAACACAAAGCCTGGAAATCCTGACAACATGTACCCAACTCTTGGCAGCCAGCATGACATTGACATGGCCAGTCACTTCCGTGCTGCTGCGGTGATAGTCCGCATTTCCTTGTACACGAGAAAGCTGGTGGATGATTGGGACGATTTTTGGCATAATGTATGGGCACATGCGTCGGAGGGAGGTAAACAACACGTGACACGGGTAACATAAATGGAACCCCTGGTGGTGGGTCTTGGAATACATCTAAATAGCATGAAAACAACAAATATTATTTTAAACACTCGCAATGCTAGTTGTGTCGTGTATAAACAAATATATATCCACAAATAGGATTTCAACATGACAGAAATGAGGCAGGATAAGGGCACAAAATCACAAATAAAGGTGGCCTGACACATTGAGATCATATTTTTGCAAACGTATTTTTTCTTCTTGATCCATTCAGGATATAGATAAATGGGAATAAATTTTTAAAAGTCATCAGCTTAACTTTGTTGGACACGAGTAAGGTTTTCATTGATTAAAATGTGAGAATGTTTATCCCTATCTTGACACTCGCAAAACTTAAACGTCATCCATTTTGGGTTCAAGAAGTAAAATTTCAGTGCAAATTATACGAGGAACTTTCTGGAAATCCAAATCCTCTGCGGACTTTTTTTTTTACACTCGTACAGAAGTTTTCTTTCTCTGACTTCAATTCCCCTAGTAAAATTTCTAAAATCGTAAATTTTTTTTAAAAACATATTCGTTGCAACAGAAAGCAAACACTTCTCGAGTCATTTCTCGGGGGGAAAGCAATGGCACAGCGCATTAGTAAAAGTAGTGCTGGGGATTTCCGAGATAAAGAATAATCTTGAGATTTGGACAAAATTGCTTTCTCGTTTCTTTTGGTGAAAGGCACTCAACGCCCACGACGTCTCAGCGGTGCTCCAGCAAGGAGGCCGTCCGATGTCTGTACGCCCACACATTACAAGTTCAAATTGAAGTCGTTTGAGGAAACGAGATCAACAGAAGCCTTTCTCCTTTCTTTTCAAAGACTTAATTGGAATTCTACAAAGAACGGCATGAGTCTCATTTATAGCTCCATCATGCCAATTCCTCCTAATAATTTTTGACTAGTGGCGTTTTGGAAACAGAGAACATGTATTAACGAACACCCACGTAAACCATCTGAACAGCTTCCTGTTTGATAGCTTCTCGGTTGGTGGACGTACGAAAGGCTCTGCGGTTATTGTGAACGACGCTCTCATATTTTTGCCCAAAGGAGAATTTCGGTTAAACCACTTTAGGAGTTTATATGGAAATATTACATTTGTAAATAATTATTGTATTCCGTATGTCAAACTAACCGAAGTTAGCATAAAGCTATTTCGTTTGTAAAAATAAAATAAAAATGGAACAACTTTCACTTCACCTCTGCCAAGAGCTGGATTAGGGATCCCAACAAAAGTCAGAAGTAGGAGAGGAATGAATGAAGAAGAGCTTGGTGACATCTTTCCGGTCGTATTCGGTTTTCCGCCGTTCAGATTTTCCTGTTTAAAATTACAAATTACAGGAATTGTGGACTAGAATTTTATTACCACATCCCTACTCCTACTGCCTAACTGAATGAAATGACCAAGGGAATAAAAATGTTTAATCTCCAATGCTCAAGCTCCAACTAATCGGAAATGAGGAGGTTTAATATTTACTGTTATTTTGGTTGAGACTGTAAACAACTCTTTCCATCCGCAAAGTCAGACGATCACCCACCAGAGACAAGGGTGGTGGGCTGCAAGGGAAAAGCAACAATGAAGTCACTAAAAGACTAAGATGCTATTTACTGTAATTAAAACAGTAAACGAAATCGAGAAATGGAGATGGCGAGATGGCGGTTTTATAAGATCGTTTTTATACGTTCCACGATAAAATAATCAGCGTAAGGCGGTAACAGGATTGTGAACATGTCAAATGTTTTGCTATCTGGACAAGTTCAAGTGTGGAACGGACGATTGATGTGCTTGCAACTGATAATGTCGAACGATTTCATGAAATATTTTAAGAACTGCGAATCAGAATGCAGCATGCCACTAAAGTATGCTAAAACTTGATATTTTGTATCATGGGGTGGCGATGAAATTTTGTTCAGAGACGGATTAAATTTGACGTCAATAGATTATTAATCTGTTTACCCAAATCAAATCCAAATGGAACTAGAAGAATCTGTAAGTTGTTTTCCGACAAATCAAAATTCAGAAAGAAACAACTTGACTTTATTTCCAATTTAGTATGATAGATCGATCATCATCTCATAATTTATTCACACTTCATTTTATTAAAATCAGTTGTTAGAATACTATTTTTTATACCTAAATAATGTATAATCTTTGAGCTTAAAATAAAAAAAATTCTTTGTAAACCAAGAAAGCGTTAAATTCCACAACCGGACAAACCCACGGTGCATGATGCAACGTTTTACGCTTAACAATAATTCTGCTAATTGGCACAATTCAAAAGTTGAGATTCCTTAAATTTGTGTTAATTTATAAGCAGATAAGGTCACAAGTTCCATGATTCTGAACTGTTCACGTAATATTTGTTGACTTTGGAATCTGCACAACTCTGCCCAATCCCCGACGACGGATATGTCGCCGCCTCCGCTTCTTTTTTCGCCGGTCACCAACTTCCTTACCACGCGGTTCGGAATCCGGATCTGTCTCCAACGTAGCGCTGGTTGAAGGGGAATTCAATTCCCAACTTTCCAGTAGTTTTATCAGCGTGCTATTCCTGCTATTCATTAAAATCTCCATAACTTTCCTATTGTGTTCTGTATCCAGTTCCGTCTCGTACAAGGCAAACGGTGTGGTAGCGTCTCCAGCATGATCTTCAAATCCATAACCGTCGTCCTCATCTGCACGGTGCTTCAAGGGGTCACCATAGGTCAATTGAACCAGAGAGCCAATGTCACTGGCCGGGTTACCAGTTGGATACCATTGTTGCTCATCCACCACACTTCCATGAGGCGACCAGTCTGTTTGCGTTTTTTTGGGCCATGATTGTGTATACTTTGTCCAGCCTTTGTGGTAATGCTGCCGAGGAGGGTGATAATGATGATATTCCTGAGGTCGGTGTTTGTGGTGTTTGATCCTAGGAGGATACCAGTGGTGATACGTTTTAGGTTTCGATGGATGGAGGTAGCGCTTGAGGAATTTTGCCAGTGAAACCCATTTTATGATTTTCGGAATGAGGATGAGCGCGAGCGGAGTCAAGGTCAAGAGAGTTAGGATGAGTATTGGGGCAGCGTTCAGTGCCAGCATCGTGTAGAACATCCTTTGCAACGTCCCAAGAATGTCAACCCCAAAAGCGTAGTTGAATTTGAAATTTCCCGGCGGGTTGAAGAGTGAGTAGGAGCTACTCTTTTTCCCCTTCCTCTTTTTCTTCTTCTTTTTCAATTTCTTCTTGATTGTCTTGAACAGGAAACGGTTCTTATGTGGTTTGCCATATTCGGATGATGGCGCATGCGCAGCTGGTACCCTGTGCTTATTACTAGGATAGAAACCGTAGTCTGGGTCGGAGTAGAGCGCATGCTCAGTGTCACGGTGTAACAATGGCGTGGGACTACTCTTTTGTAGCGTCATTTCAGTACCTAGCGCTGATTGCCCGGATTTCAGGTAATACATATACAACGGGAGTAGGAGTTGTGGTGACATGTGTTCACCGGGATTGACACTTCCTTGAAACTGTCCAAGGTTTTTGTTGATCTTTGACATGATCAGAGCCATTGAAGCGACATTAGCCGGAATATCTGCGTCCTTTAGCTTGTTTTCATCTGAAAGTTCAACAACCTCGTAAAATTCGTCTCACTCTACCCCAAATTTAAATACGAATATTCTATCCGTTTTTAGTACTTACGGGCGGATTGTGGAACTATTGTGACCTGTTCGAATGGGCGAAGGGGGTTCGGTGCCTGTACCAACGTTTGCTGCGGCGTTTTAGTTGAGGATTGTAGTAACTGTTGAAAAATGTCCATCACGGAATTAAGTGACGACGCTGGAGGTGGTGGGGGTGGGGTCGATGGAGGTGGCAGTGGTGGAGGGGTGGATGACCAAACCACGTAATTGATTGCCATTTGATTAGGACTGCTTTGAATTTGACTCCAGCGAGGAGGAACTTGAAAGGCGGTCGGGGTAAGAACGCTCGGAAGTTGTTGCCAATGGAAAGCGTCCAGGCTTCCAGGCCCACTGGCCCGTTTTATTACGGAACCTTTTAAGTTGAACGCAGAAGCGACTGCTTTTCGAATTGGAAGTGGAATGCGATCGATGTTAACAACTTCGCCGTTTTTAACGTTAACCCCATTCAGTAGCTCCCTTGGAATTTCCTTTTGAGTCTCTAGTTGAAGCAATCCGTCATCACCGTATGACCAAATTTTGAAGAGGAGGGAAGGCATCTCTGTTCTTATTGTTGAAGTTTCTGAAATGACTTCCGCAACTGGTGGATGGGCAGTCTTAAGCGGTGGACTTAGGCTTGTTGGTACAACAGGACGTGTGGATTTCGGTGTAGAGACCGTGGATGCAAACCACACTGGTCCAAGTTCTAAGTGCACATGTGGGCGGTTTGTGACACGTCGCAACGGGAGGCGCAAGGTTTTATCATCGAATCGAGATCTGAGTGGAGGTGATTCTAAGGTGGTCTCCAGTTGGTCACTGGCACCAGTAAACAAAGGAATGGACGGAGCTGTTGATATGATGGAATTAATTGCGTCCAGTTTTTGGGAAGGAGTACGTACAGTTAGAGTATTCGGACGGTGAGGGGCTCCATCTAGAAACGGATTTTGGCTTCTTCCATCTACATAACTCCCATTGAGGACACTTAACTTTGTTTTAAATCGATTCCGCCTTGAATCAATTACCCGAAAGGGTATTCGGTTCTCAATAAATGATGAAGGGGGTGCATTGTCCAAGGTCATATTGTCATAATTGTTTTCAGAAAACATTCGATTTTCAAGAACGATTGAAGCATTCTTTCTCTGAAGCGGCGGGTCGCGGTTCCTATTGACAGCAGGTAAGCCTCTGGAACTTTCACCAAAAATTGAGTTAGCCTTCTTCGGAACTTGATGTCCTTTGGTCCTTCCGGCAATTTTGGTACTCGAGTCCGCATAACTGGAAATTAGTTCATGCAAACACGGTTGACTCGGCCCTGGCCTTACTGTGGGTCCGGCTGATTTTTCGTCTAGGGAAGAAGGTGACGCTAATAGAACAAGTAGGAGATGCCACCAAACTCCATTGGCCAATAAGAATGACACGGATCCGAACTTAATTCTTCCTTTGTTCTAAAACAATCAAGAGTAATAATCCATTTTTCAAAATGGTTTGTGAAATACAAATATGGCCGAGTAGGTGAAACGAAGTTTGCTTTCATTTTACCTTAAACTGAAATCCAATGCGTCCCATTGTCTCCTCGTCCAAACTGGGCGTTGTTCATTTCCTTTTACCATTGACACTTTCTCCTCAGTCGTACTTACTTTTCAAAAATTAGTTTGGAACAAGTCATTCTATCTCTAAGTCATCAACTTTTGCAGAAAAGTAACAAAAATAATAAACTAAGGAATAAGTTAATTTTAATGCAAGTGTTGTTATGCTCCTGCTGTCACTCAAGTGAATTAAAATATTTCTGTGACATAACCCATGGTATGGCGGCGAGTCTTCAGGCTGGATGGGCAATACGGAACGGGAGTTGAAGTGCGTAACCGAATCCACCGTTACCGTTCTGCTGGGCCGATAATGACATGACAAGGAGGCTTGACCGGTTGACATAAATGCAAGGTACACGGGGCAAGCGGCGTCTTTCTTGCGTTCGGACACAACTGTGTGGGTAGACTTATCTGGAATCAGATAGAAATTAACTAGGTCACATCACATGCTGGCAAGATTCTCTTGATGCAGAATTTCAATGATGAAGTAACACATCTAAAGGGAAGAACTTTTAGTGGTTGCGTTCACTGTTCTGATTGCATACAAAACTTACAATTTTCATAAAAGAAATTAAAAACCAAAGTTTAGGCGAAACTTTTCTCGCACTTGCTCTGGTGGTGGTGGTTGGAGGAGGACAATACTGAATCCAACCAGCAGTGGAATGCCTACCATTAGTAACCCCGTCACATAAGGACCCACGCCTAAAGTCATTCCTAATGCAAAGCCCAGGGTAAGTGTCCCAATTCCAACTATGGTCAATGCGAGCACAAAGTCGAATGAAGAACCAGGGAGTCTCGACAAGCCGTTCAAGTTTTGCCGAATTTCAACGCCTCCAATACCTGAAACGCTGCTCGACTGAAGCGTAAATGCGTTTCTGTCTGTTACTGAAATCGCTTCACTAGGGTCAGAGCTGACCCTGGGTGATTCCGTGAGGAGAAAGACGGGGAGCAGAGCCAGGGCAAGATTTACTTTAAGATTCAAAATCATGGCAGAACTGCGGCAAAACTTAACTTCAAATGCGCCCTAACTTGGGTTCGGCTTCGGTTTTTTGTACAACTGGTTCCTTTAATTGAGCAATTCGCAAAATTATAGGCATTTCCGCTTCGCGTTAAAAATTTACGACTTACGCATACGACATTTCCATCTTTATTACGATTTCTTCTTATGTTTTGAGACGCAAATTGTTAAATTTTTGCAAAGGTTTATTATATTTTCGAAATGATTAGTTTCGATTAATCCAAAATTCATCATTTTACATGGTTCCATGTTTTCTCATTCACGTTTGCATGGGGGGGGGGGGAGGGTCGTCGTTTGCTTTTGAGGATTTTTAGAGGCAAGTGCCTGGTCGTGGTCGAGTGTGGTAATTCAGAAATGAAGAACCACCATGGTACGCCGCATCTTGAAGACCAGCAGCCATCAGCGCCGCCTTTTGTCTTCCATGGTCCTGGGCCAGTTTGACATGAATCGGACGCCGTGCTCCGGCGGGGTATGAGTTGTTCATGCAGGAAATGGCATGGGAAGCTTCATCACGGTGAGCAAATCTGAAAATTAAATAAAATGAGGAGCTTTTATCCAAACCTCCCTTTCATATTTGACCTGACCCTTGACGTTGTATGTTACCTGACAAAAGCAGTTCCACGAGGCACTCCAGTCTGCTTGTCATAGAGAATGTTTCTTTGGACAATGGTCCCAAACTTTCCAAACATTTCCGCAATGTCATCATTGGTTGTGCTCTGTGGCAAATTGGAAATGTACAAGTTTGTATTCTTGATGTCATCTGAAGGAGGACGAGCAAAGGCCACTTTGAGACGCTTGTTCATTCCAACGGTGCGTCCGTGCACTTCCTTCAGTGCCTCTTCCGCATCCTCCACTTTTATGAAATTCACGAAACCAAATCCATAAGAGTATCCAGTCTGGGAAAAGTGGGTCAAAGATTAACACAGAACTTTGAGTGCATGTGAAACGTATTTTTACTTATCCCTATGGGTCACTGACCTTTGGTTCCCGCATTATTTTGACGCTGTGAAGAGGTCCATATGGAATAAAGAGGTCAAAGAGATGCTTGTCTGTAAAGACTTGCGGGAGGTAGTTGACAATGAGATTCTTGCAGGGACGACCCGCATCAAAAGGATCAGGCTGGAAATGTGTCACCATGCCCGACGGAGTTGGTTTTCTCGACGGGAGTCCCCGACTTGTCCCGGGAATCGCTTCGAGAATTTCCGGCCGGGGGCGGTACAACGGCATCATCATTGGACCAACAGGATTCGATCCTCCTCTCCAATCAGTAGTCAGATGACCAAATGATGCTTGATTTCCATTCACAGGGAAATTGAACGTCATCTTCACTTCCACTTTCTTCCTATAAGATAGGATGAGTAGAAGCATTAGAAGTGTGCTTGAGGTATTGATGAATGGGACGAATTAACTTACCTTGATTTAACCCAAGAGTTTTAAACCCAAGTTTTAACGAAATCGCTTTCTCTCGTATCAGATTCAGAACAAATTGAATAAATTCAAGGTTTCTCACAATTCCTTCCGACTGGAGCTGTGAGGCTGGAGACAAGAAATGCACTTTCATTTTGTACCAAACAATTTTTCTGTTTAAAATTAAGTTGCAGTTACTCTAATAGTAACCTTAGCAAAAAAAGAATGATGGTACGAGTAATTTTAAAGAGAAAAAACCTACAGTATTGTTTACATACCAAAAAAAACTTTCAAGTAGACAACGCCATGGAAATTTTATTAAATTGGGTCAAACTCACTTTGAAAATCCAAAAATTTGCGAATGAGCATTTAGAAGTAGTCGGCTCATGATCGTCGAAATTGATATGCTAGCTCGGTTTTATGGTTTCCCTTTGCAAGAATTTGCTCCCTTTCCAAAATGAGCTTGAGGTTTTCTAAGACGCTTGAAAGTGGCAAGTCCTCATTCTTAAATTCTTTGAAACTCATGGGAAGATTTCGTTTCTGTCTGTTAGCTTCAGAAGAATTCTCTGCTTCATTCAGTCGTGCCCGAAGTTTTGTGAGCAAGTATTTCAAGCGATCCAATAGTTCTTCCGGCTCTGATTGGACGCGTGCATATGTAAAGTGAACAAGGGAAGTCAGGGATGACTTGAGGTCAGGATCTGACAGTGATTCTGTGTAATCCCAAATGGCTTCCAGTTCTCTCAGCACATCACTCTGGAGTATCGTGGAATCATTTGAAGCTGACGCCCCGGAAGTTAAAATCTCCGTAGCGGTGGTCCCAATTTCCTCCTCAGTGATAGTACTATTCATGGTTCCCGATATGGCGTCCATATTTCCTAGTTCCGTCGCTTCTTCTGGTGCTAAACGCAATCAGAAACGAAACATGTTTAGCGTAAAAAATAAATTGTTATTTAAATAAAATTTAATTTTAATTAAAATCGAAGCATTATGAAAAATTTTACTTGAATTTATTGTCACAAATAGTATTCAAAATGACCTTACCATTTGTAGTTCCGTACTCAATAACATGGCAAAATGTAGAGTCAGAGAGTAATAGAAATGCCCGAGTGATTATAATAACCAACGGAAAGTATGTGCCCATTTCGTAATAAAAATAAAAATTAATGCAACTCTTTGTAACCGCGTATTCCTATTAAGATAGAATTGGCAAATTGGAAGGAGGTGTTAACTTTTCTTGATTATTTCCTACTGAATCTCCGCAACTCCACAGTAGCCAACAACGTAAACAAAAGGAAGATGCAAATGGACGGAAAATTGCTCGAAGGAATTCTCAGGAAAACCGGATCCATTGCTATATTACAACGATAATGCAATTGCCTTCTCCCGTGTAGTTCCATTAAAAACGAATAAGAGGAAAGATTGCATTAGTAATCACTACAGATTTTTCAACTCGTAATTTGAGATGGGGCATTGCACCTTAATCCCTTTTGTTTCGTCGTTCCTTTGCCCTATGGCTTATATGCCTTGAGATATTAAAATTACATAAGGCTTCGCCAATTTAAGTACCTGCGACCAATAAAGTTTTGTGGGCTTTTCGACTCAGTTTTCTAGAATAAAAACATCAAATTTAATTTAAAAAAACTTTA
>JAQIWD010001971.1:0-10598 GCA_034694825.1 Anurida granaria | reverse complement strand
AACTGGATTCCAGCACATAAAGGCTTCCCTGGAAACGAAAAAGCGGATGAACTGGCAAAGCTGGCAGCGAGAACTGCGTACGTAGGGCCGCAGCCGGCAATACCAGTAGCGATACATGTTATCAAATCTGCCATCAAAAAGTGGGGAAGGAGCAAATACTCTAGCCGATGGGCAACCACAAAGTTGGGGCAAAATACTAAGAAGATTCTGGATCAGCCCCTGACGCATAAAGGAATCCTTCTAAATCTGGACAGAGAATCTGCTAGGATTCTAAACCAGATCGTCACTGGACATTGCATATTAAATCAGCATTTAAACAGGATGAGCCTGCTTGATTCACCCCCTGCACAAAGTGCGGGAGAGATGAGGAAACTAGAGACCATTTCCTGCTGGAATGCAAATTCTATGGAGCCATAAGGCAAACTGAACTGGGTAAAGGCTTCCTTCACGAGGAAGACTTAAAACAGATTCCGCTAAAGAATATCCTTGTTTTTATTAAGAGCACGAAAAGGGTTTCTTTTGGGGATGACATTTCAGCACAGTAAAGCGGTTTACGGGAGTTACTGCAATGGGCCCGATGTGGCCTGAGCGGTGCGGATGATGGCGTGCTAAACTATAGCCGTCATCTCCCCTCCTTCAACATACATACATACAATATAAAGAATATGTGGAGAGCGAGTTGAGTTGTGAAAGAGGAAGGGTGTCTGTGACTAGGGTCTCCGAGAGTTAACAGTCAAAAGTTAGGTATTTATTTAATTTTCATGATTCAAGAAATTCCAGGGCACCCATTTAAGTGTTCAAATTAAATTAAAGAAGGATTTCTTTTCAGAGATTTTATAGTTAAAATTAAACTGAAAAAAGTTGAAGTTAAAAGTTAAGTTAAAATTAAGTTATAAGTTGAAAATTTCTCCAACCCCTTCCACGTTGGAAGGGTACCCAAAATTGCTGCAGCATTTCCACGTTGTATGGCTAGGGAAATTCTCTGTTTCAGAAAAAACGCTGACCGTAAATCAACAGTGACCACTTTCAAACGTTCGCCCAAAGTGTCAATGAACTTGACTGCATCATCCCCGTACACACCCAAAGTCTCAATGGCAACCCGGGCGAACTGAAACCGGTCTTACAAGAAAGCGTACCTCCGTCAACGGATTCTCAAATTCACGGACCCTGGTGGCAGCTCCAGGATGTCGAGATGTGTTTCGAACGTATGTGGGGCAGAGTGTATCAGCACAAGTAAAATCCCAAACCAAAGAAAGTCCTCGAGACCATGGCACCAACGTCAAACCGTCTGGCGTCCTGCCATCTGCGCGGGAACAAACGGGAGGTTCACGAATGTTGGGCATATTCGCAGTACCGAAATCACATGAGATGATGTCATTGACCGCCGCGTGGCGTTACCACCGATCTCGGGATTTTTTGCACTTGAGAACGTGATGACCCAACTAGTCAACTTCCCCTCCACAAGGGTAGCGATGGAGCTGGCAAACTGATCCTCCTAGTCGAAAAGCACAGAAAACTCGGAAAGATTCGTTGTCCAACAGGGACCCAAGTTGAGGAGAAGGATGAGCGTTGAGCCAATCACCAGATCCGGGCTGACGGAGAGCCAAAAGGCTAGCAGTAAAAGTTAGGTCGAGCATGGAGGTTGAGAGTGTTAACGGTCATCTCGATCAATGGCTTTTTCCACTCACGTTTTACTCCACGCTAGCCCTCTTCCGGTTCCGGCAAAGCCTGGCGCATGCTGAGGCCTTCATCGATTGCATTGTCAAAGTCAGGACTGATTGGACGAAAGGGAGCAAACTATAAATGGGAGACAGGAAACATGGGATCGCCATATCCACAGCATGCCTAATTCCCAAACCTCTATTTCGCACTGGAAGGGATGATTGGAGCCATGATTCAGGACTCAACTTCCAATTGAGAAAGACTTCCAATGCCGACTTCAAAACACCATCGCACCTTTGGTGGTACTCCCACTCCCGCCAAGTCGGAGCACACCGGAGGAAGTAAATGTGCCGATAATGCTCACTGAGGCGCGGAGGAGAAATAACGCAGAATGCGCTGAGAGACAAGCCAGCCTTTTGGCAAATGTGTCGAGGACTGCAGTTTTGACATTCAAAATACCCGCAATCGCTTCGTCAGAAATAGGGGCTCCAAACAACACTGCGTCACTATCACCAAACACTTTGATTGCTGGGGCCTCTGCTCTTATCGCTGCTATACCCTCAGCTGCCTCCAATTCACTACCACAAATTACACTCACTTCACACTTGTCTTCATTGAGGTGTAGGCCGCCATCACGACCTTTTTCTCGAATTAGCTGGAACGACATGAGCACTTCCTCAGGAGAATCACCAACAGTCCCATGGTCCAGGTACCAGATGTTAAGCTGTGATGGAAAAGACGATGGGATGAATGGTGAGTGCAAACAAAGCAGGACCAAATGGGTCGCCTTGCTGCACACTGCGTTGGGACAGGACCAGCTTATCCTAGAAGAAAAGTTGAGACGGAGTGGAGTAGGATGCCGAAATGAAATGAAAATATTCCGGGGTGTGGGCGGCAACCTGTTCAAGCATTTTGTCCCTGTAGAGCTCATTGAAAGCGTTCCAAAAATCCACCTTGAGGAAAGTTCGTGGACCTTCAAGCTCGGCTGACCAATACCGTCTAACAGCTTGTACTCCTGCTACCTCTCCCCCACGCACACCCACTCCAAGCTGATGAGGGGAGAACTTTGTGACCAACTCTGGAGTGATCCTTGAGACAACCACCTTCGCGGCCAAACGTCTCCATATCAACCCAACAGCAATGAGACGAATCCCTTCAGTCTTCTTCTTGAGAGCCGTAAGGGAGGCACCGAAAAAATTTGGGATGACGGGTGACGGTATTTCCTTTCGGGGCATGAGGTTTACCAAGTCACCAATCGCAAGAACCAGCTGTTTTCCTATGTCTCCCATATTGGTGGTGGAGAAATCCTTGAGGATTTGGGGTCTAAGCCCATCCAACCCTCCTGCCTACCCTGCAGGGAAACTTTTAATGGCAGTAGCAGTTTGATGATCCAGAACTGGTAAACATTGAGCAATAACCGGCTTTGGTGGGGTTTCGCAGTGATGGGGATGTGGCGGATGCTTCTGCTCGAGAGAGAGGAGCGTAGCCTGGTGTCCTCAGAGCACGCAAGACGAATTGCACCTCTGTTATCACCATCCGCAAGCTTGGCTTCGACTTTCTTGGCTAAAGTGAAATCTGAGTCAGGGTCACATTTTCATGCAGGTTTCTGGATAGTTCGATGCTGGGGAAGTATTGGCTTCTCACTCTAGAGGGCGACCTTGCCTTTGACCCATTTTGGGAAGTTACTCACTTGATCAGATTCACTGGGAATGTTGAGGATCGCATAGGGAAAACCAATAAGTTCTTCCAGGCCTCCTCCGAATTCTCCTGGACCACTTTTCCAATTGTTGTTGTCGGGCAACTTCAATTCTTGCCCCCAGTGGGACTCGTCGCAATGTTGTAGTCGACGTTTTCAGTGAGGATAATAATTCTCCAAACTGCTTAGCTGACATTCAAGGAACGGATGATAGACGCGGTGCGGCCCGACGTGACGTGCAAAGGCTCGGATGGGCGGGGGTGCGAGGTGTAAAAATTTGGGATCGTGGTACCGACCCCCCAACTACACTAACACCTGGGAGCACCGAAACAACTGCCGGAGAAGTTGCGGGTGGATGCGCTGGAGAATGTACTTTAGGATTCGCCGTTTCCCCTTGTCGGCGACGGTGGGGTGACAAATTCAGGATATCATCCCGGATAAGGAGGAGCTCATGAATGATATCTGCGTCACTGAAGTGTGAAGCGGGGGTTAATGGAGGGGAGCTTTGAATCAGTCCGCTACGACAGGACCCACAATTTCAGGGGTTGCATCTGGTACAGGTTCGAGTTGTTCGGAAATTCCAGCATCCAGAACAGGATCCGGCACGGCAATTTGTTCAGGAGTTCCTGCTATTGGAGGATCTAGAATTGGCGCTTGGCGAGTTCTCACAATAGAGCGCAACAAAGTAGGAAGATGCGGAAAGTATCCTACCGGCCGTGGAGAAAATTGGCGGGATACTCCCATTCCGCCCGTATCCTGATCCATGATTTGTGTGGAGGTGTGGGAAGAATACTTTGAATTTCGGTGGTTCCCAAATTGTCAAGTGTATCCCAGACGGCTTTCTCCTCAAATATTCCCTGGTGTCCCAGACTCCCTTGAAGAAAATTTGGGCAGCACCCGTGCTTCTCCTTCACTGTGAAAAAAAAACCCATCCAGCAGTTATGGAGGCAGGGTCGTTGGACCCCTGGGAATACCCGCCCACTTTCCGCGGCCCTGCTGGTGTTCCTCACAAGTCAAAACCTCACGGAGTTGACAGCGTCACACCACCGAGTCTAGCACTACTGCCGTGATGGAGTAGCCCCCCAAGTTGGAACACATCAATCCAACTCCTTGGGCCTCTGGGGACTGAGGCGGGGTACCTGATTGGCCGAAGAGGTGTTGTGGCTCCTCCCGTTGGGGTGTTGGTGTTGGACGGGTAGGTAGGGCTGGAAAGTTGTTGTTTTCTTCCTTGGGTTGGCTGCGATGGAGGCTGTGGTATGGTGCAGCTGGAAGCAAGAGAAGAAAGGAAGACGAAGGTGGTTGTTTACCTACTTTTTCTACACCTATAGCCTCGCAGATGAACTTTCTTGTCATCCTGTGGCTTTTTTCCTTCCAAGGCCAATTTTTTGCTCAAACTAATTCCCTCCGTCTGCGTGCAAAGAGTCCCATGCAGTTCCATGTGTAGATGATTCACCCGCTTCGTCTTCCAGAATTGTAGCCTTGACAAAAATTACAAAGGGTCACTGGAAATCGAAACGGTGACCTGGCGTCGTTCCCAAGGTGTCCATTTCTTCCCCGTCACTGGCACTAACACTGGAGTCGGTGCATGTTGATTTCCAGTGCAAAAGTCTAGTTGAATCAGGAGCCTCCTTTGGACACGTCCAAGTTTTACTTTTTTCACAGCCTTAAATCCACCTCAAAGGTGATTAATTTTTCTCAACTGTTCAAATCATAGTGAGGAATGCGAAAAAAACCTGCCATTTGTTTCTTATCAAACATCTGTTATCTACTTGTTCCTTCTATCTGTTAAGGTCAGTGGAAACTGGGCCAAATAAGCAAATACGCAATTATTTTTTATATTATTTTTTATTACTTCTCTCTTGACATTTGACTATCGTGTTATCACGGGTGCCGTTGTTGTCCAGAGAGCCCCTTTAAGCTTGGAAGGTTGTTTGTAGGAGGGGGAGTCGACAAAAACACTCCACACACGCTCCAACCTCTAATTGTAAGAGGGGTGTCCAAGCTGGGCTTCAGATATATAAAACAAATACCATTTTAAACAATTTCACGTAAATTCATACAAAATGATGCTATTAATTCTAAAAGCATTGAAAGAAGTATGAAATAATTATTTCCGTTATTAATGCCATTTAAATATTATTTGCTGACTTCTGTATCAACAAGTAGACTTAAAATTTAGTTTTTTGTTATTATACGAAGAATATTTCCTCCACTTCCTTCCCAGCCGGAAGATTAACCGGGATGGATGCGGCGTTTTCTCTCTCCAGCGCCAGACTCATCCGCTGAGGTAGGAAACTCGTTGGCCTCTGCTCTCCAGTGACTTCCCAAATTTTACTCCCAATGGCCTTGATGAAATTGAATCCTTGTTTTTCCCAGATCCCGGTAGTTTCAACAGTTACTGGAACAAAGGCGAATTGATCTTCCAAACGGCGGTATTTGATTGTGTATACTCGTCTCTCATATTTCCGGAGGTCCGGTGTAGTTTTTAGAGCGACCGGATACCTCCTCTTGAGTGATCAATTGATTTGATTAATTAATCACTCTAATCAAACAGTTTTACTCTCAAACATGAAGATTTCGAAGAAGGACGGGACGGGTCGGATTTAGGTGGTAAGTGGAATTTTTGGTACCAAATCCCCTCTTTTACATGGAAAAATATAATATGGGAAATCATATGGAAACTGCAATCGTAGTATGCCACGGGATTTCGTTTGTGTCACTGGTCCTCTTTACAACCTTTAGGGGTTTGGGGGACAAGAGTGACACTAAAAGGGTATTTAAGGAGGTGGACCTATCATACTTTCGGTGGAAGGGTCTACATCCGAAGGGTATTAATTCCCAATTTACAATGCCCATTTGTGATGGAGAGGAGAATCGACGTGGAACCTGTAGTAGGTTTCTAAAACCTCTTTTTCTTAATCGCGGGTTTAATTTCAAACTTAAATCAAGGAAAATCTCAGTTCTAACTTCAACTTTGTTCTAAATTCTCAACAATAGTGGAGAGAAATAGGAATAATGAAGGAAGAATTGCTGAAAACCTGGAAAAAATTACTGGAGTACCAGCAGGTTGTGGCGAGGAGCGGGAAAAGCCACCGTCAAATCCAGATTAATTAATCACTCGAATCAATGAGTGTTAATAACAAATCACAAACTCCTCAATCCATTCCTGTGGTCCAAATCAATCTACAACATTCAAAAGCAGCGAGCACTGCATTCTGCAGGGAGGTCGCTTCTAAAAAGAACTACATTGGTCTGATCCAGGAACCATGGATAAATAAGAGGAACACGTACAAACGATATGAGATCTGTGGACTTGGTGGCCTCAACGTTTTCCAAGGTTTTGGTAAAAGACCGAGTGTGGTAACATCTGGGAACCTTAAGGCATGGCTTTTGCTGACAATAGCGACGAGGACTGCGTTTTAACGGATTGGAAGTAGGGTAAACTGATTGTTGCATCAGTGTACATGCCTGAGGGGGATACACCACCGTCAGAAACTCTAAAAAAAATTAATACGTAAAAGCGAGTTGGAATGTAAACCAATTTTGGTTGGTACCGATTCAAATGCACATCATACTCTTTGGGGCAGCTCCGACGTCAATGCATGGGGGGAGCAGCTAGTGTAGTATCTGGGAGATACTGATTGAATAGTTCTAAATCGAGGCCACGTGCCAAGCTACGTCACATCTAGATCGAGGCAGATCCTGGATCTAACTCTAGCGACACAATGGATTGTTGATGTGATACGGGCATGGCAGGTGGACGATGGGGAATCTTTCTCACATCACAAATATATCAAATACGAAGTCCCCCTTGGAACTCCATCTCCTGTGAAATTCAGGAACAGGAGAAAAACCGAGTGGGAATATTACGAGTCACTCACTGAATCTGAATTGAAAGCAGTGTGTACATCCGAAATAACCCATTTAGATGATATTGATAAAAAAGTTGAGCTCCTCATTAAAACTCTGAAGACTAGCTTTGAAGAAGCTTTCCCAGAGAAACAAGTGAGGATGCGTAGATCTACGAAATCATATTGGAATCCCAACCTCACGGCTCTCCGAAAAGAGGCCCAAAGAATTTGGAGGATCACAGCTCATGGGTCGAGTACGGCGAAGCAAGGACGAATTTCAAAAAATCTCTAAGGCAAGCCAAGCGACACTTGTGGAGGGAGTATTGTAATAGCATTGAAAAGATACCCCAAGCCGCAAGAGCGTACAAAATGCTGATTGGTGACAAGATTGCTAAGTTAGGTCCAATCGAAAAAATTGATGGGACTTATACGGAAAGCATCGAGGACACCTTGAATCTCCTAACGGACACCCGCTTCCCTGCCGATAACAGCAGAAGTGTGGACCTGGGCAGCGGTTTTGCACGGATGGAATTAGAGGAAATCGATGTAATAGTAACAAAAGAGAAGCTCGAGAAGGCAATACGCTCCTTTGGGCGTATAAATCAGCTGGCAGGGATGGAATATTCCCTGCAATGCTACAATATGCCTCAAATGGGATTGTCGCTATACTCGAGTCTATCATAAATGCGTGTCTACGCTTTGGTGATGTCCCCGCCTTGTGGAGACAGAGCAAACTAGTGTTCATTTCCAAACTCGGGAAGGATAGCTACTATCGAACCTCTGCTTGAAGGGCGATATCGCTGACATCCTTGTTACTCAAAACCGGAGATAGACTCATTGACTGGCACATAAGAACTCCGTCACTAGTTGGAAAACTTAGAAGCGTGGGTCAGTTTGCCTACCTCCGTGGAGTATCGACTGATGCGGCACTACACCAGCTCGTCAGTCGAATTGAACGATCCTTAAAATCGGGAGAATTCTGTATTGGGAATTGTCTCGACATTGAAGGCGCATTCAGTCATGCAACCTTTAAATCAATGAATAATGCGATGACTGCGTTCAATGTGTGCCATGTGTGCCACCAATGGGTGAATAACATGCTGGCACAAAGAACTGCAGTTGCCGAAAGTCAAGGAAAGTAAGTGAGCAAAGTGGTTGAACGTGGATGCCCACAAGGAGGAGTACTATCTGTTAGAAATAGACGCCAAGTTATTGTCAATCTTAAGTTTATCTGTCTGGATAATAATTGCATCTACGTGACCAGAGACTCTTTATTGCTTTGTGTCTCTCTTTAGTTTTTATGGTTGCTCTCCCACGACCCACTTGATTCATCCAGAGACCCACCAACTTAGCAATTCTTTTCTTAAGCTAGAATAAGAACACTCTTGAATTTGACTTTGGCAAATGAAGACCGCGTCTTTCTGGCACAATAAATTTTATTACTTCAACACGTTATCAGCACGGACGTCTCTCCCTCAGCTAAAAATCAGAGAAAGTTGTGAACAGTAACAGTTGACCCAAACTTTATCCAAATTGCCCCTGTTGACCTTTGGTAAGCCTGGATTGCCACATCCAGTAAGTCCTGTCTGTCAAGGGATTTTTGTGAGTGAAAATTGGGATTCTGAACTGTTAAGCGAGAACTGTGTCAAGAGTGAAAGTCAAAGTCAACTCAAGGTCAACCAAGTGTGTCAAGTCCAGTGAGCAACCTGGTGAACAAAACAAAACCAAATTTCGGTTGGATCTTGAAAAACCAGTTAGCAAAGTTGAATTTTTAGTCAAAAGGAAGAGGAGGAACGGTGTCACGCAGAGAGCTTTCACCGTCCCCTCCGTCCTTCCTCAACCAGAAAAGATTCAGTTCAAGCGAAAGCAGAGAAAGCGAGTAAGAAGCCAACAGGATAACCAGCCCCTCCAAGGTCAGAGGTCAGTCATGGCCGCTTCCAGGAAAATCGATCTAGCCCAGATCGTAAAGTTGAATGACTCCAACTTTTCGAGGTGGAAATTCCAAATTCTGCCCATTAGGTTAGGTTAGGTTAGGCAGCAGAATTGTGGGATGTGGTTTCCGGCGATGACCCAGAGCCAGACGCTTCCGCTTCAGATTCAGTGAAGAAGGCATGGAGAAAGAAAGACGTCGAGGCCCAGCAGTAATCGGAGTGACCCTTGATGAACGTCAATCTACTCATGTATACGACGCCAAGACGGCGAAGGCGATGTACGACAAGCTGACGAGATTGAACTCGGACACGAGCAGTCTCAATAAACAACAGACCATGACCCGTTTCTTCAACTACAAGATTCCTGAGGGTCAAAGCGCTGTCGTCTCCTATCAGGAAATAGAAGCATTAGGGAGGAGCCTCAACGAACTGGGCGTGACCATGGACGAGTCAGCCATAACGACGAAAATTGTCTCCTCCCTCCCGGATCGCCACTTCCTGGCCTTCAAGAAGGCATGGGACAGGGTAGCAGACGCTGAGCAAACCATGGAGAGGCTCTCGAGTCGCCTTACAAAGGAGCGGTTGAGTCTCAAACCAAAGGAACCAGCCCCGGAAAGGTCAGCGGCCTTCAAAGCTTCAGGGAGAACAGCAGACAGACGCCCACCACGAAGGACTCCCAAAGAAATTGATGAGTTGAAGAAGACAAGCATTTGTCATAAATGCGGGGAAAGAGGGCATGGGGCCCGTGAATGTGAAGACGAAGAAGGAGCGTCCGGTTTTTCGCAAAGAAGAAATTTCGGATCCAACCCACGAGGAGCCCCCGGGAACTCATCAAGGAGATCATCCGATTCGTCCCCAGGAGGAAGGGGCGGGGCATCTGGATTCACCCCAAGAGGGAGGGGCGGGGCATCAGGATTTACCCCAAAGGAGGGTTCAGGGTCAAGAAGGCAGCAAGACCAAAATGGCGCCTACATGGCGGGGACAGTGAGTAAAAGCGACGTTTGGATCAGCGACTCTGGTGCAAGTTAGTATGTTTCTGGGAATCGCCATTGGTTCTTCTATTATCGCCCCCTTAAGACTCCAATGAAATTTGATATCACCGACAACACAACGATCGATGCGATTGGGATTGGAAGAATTCAAATGGAGGCTCTACTTCAAGGAGAATGGGTCAATTTTCCGATTCATGATGTCCTCTACATTCCTGGCGGCGCTAATCTCTTTTCAGAGCACAGAATGACTCAGCAGAATCAAATCGTGGTTCGAGATAGAGATAGATGCGTCTTTTATATGGATGACGGAACTGAAGGCCCCACAGCATATCAAGAGGGAGGACTACATGAATTTTCGACGCCCAAATGAACAAGCTCTCTTGATGAAAAACACCGCTAAGCTCTGGCATGACCGCCTGACCCATGTCAACATGAAGTCAGTCCTGGACAGCGTGCACAAGGGGGC
>JAQIWD010001970.1:0-10599 GCA_034694825.1 Anurida granaria | reverse complement strand
AATTAAATGAAAATGCTCAAACTCCCGCGCATTTACGTCGCACTCCAGCCGAAATTTTAAGCGCCCAATTTAAAATCCCCTGACAACCCCTGCCCAGGGTTGCCCAAGCGCAAACAAACGAAAGAAAGCAATTTTGGGAGAAAACGAGCGAGCAAGGTTTAGAAAACGATCCAATCCGCATCCACAAGATGGCAGTTGTTGGACATGCGCCGTTGCCCACCCCCTGGCTCTCCTTCCTCGGATCCTTATTCCTGAGCCAATCAACTCTGGCGCAAGTGCCACTGGAGGGCGGTGAGCATTTCTACACTGCGTAAGTGCCCCCCTCCTGGACTGAAATTTCCTGGAATTTGATATGGACACGGATTCGTTTGGGCCAATTCCATTTTCCTTCCAGTGAGATGCAGTACACTGCTGAAGAAATGGTAAACTCAAAAGGAGTTACGTTTCAACTCTTCTGGACCTGTTCGAAGACGCATGAAATTGCCCTCCAGGATACGCTCGTCGAGGAGCCGGGTAACCCTGCCACTGACCTTGAGATGGACGAAGGTCTCAGTTTTAGCACGTGGTCACACGTCGTGGAAGAATTTTCCTTTTACAACGAACTCCAGCTGGAAGGAGACCCGGAGATGATGAAATTTTACAAGGAACTGGAAGAGGATCGACACTCCAAGTTTATTCGTTTTGCCCTCCTCATTTCCGTCCTCTTACTCATCGTCTTCCAAATCTTCTACTTTATGCTCCAGATGTTCCTCGGTATTTATTTAGGGCGTGCCCTAATGTGGGCCGTCCGGGTCAGCGTCCAACCAATCAAAGACTTTGGACGATCCCTCGTCATCAAGTTTTTCTGGACGCTTCGGGTTCGGACCGACTACTTGTACAACCAGCCGGAACCCCCAGAAGGGATTGAAATGGTATAAATCCCAACCAACTCCACGCATGCGCAGGAGAAATTTCCTTCAATTTTTCAAATCCCAAGCTAAAATCCACTCCAGGAATAAAAAGGGGTTGATGTGTTAATTGTGAACAGTTGGGAACTTGCCTGGAAAACAGTGAGGAGACTTTGCCAAAAACTGTCAAAGTTCTGCCTGTAAATGTCCTCCTTGTTGAAATTGAATTTCCCCCCAAAAACTTGCATGCCGAGTAGTGCAAAGATGACGATGAAGAGGAAGAGGAGGAGGAGGAGAGAGGCAATTGATTGGATGGAATTGAGGAGGGATGCGACCAGATTCGACAGTGAGCGCCAGTACCTGAAAACTAAAGTTTATTAAAGGTGTCGGGGGGAGGGGGGAGGGGGGCGGAGGGCCAGGCCCCCTGACCCCCAGGGAGGGGCTTACTTGGTGACCTTGAAGACTCGGAGGAGGCGGACGCAGCGGAGGACAGAGACGCCAATGGCAGGAATGATGCTGGACCGTGTGAGGCAAAGTTCCAGGATGGAACTCACGACCACAAACGAGTCGAATCGGTTAAAAAGGGACACAAAGTAGCCCTGTGGGTAATTTATTCCAAAACGTTAAGGGCTCATGAGGGAAGCGAAACGGGGCTGGAACTCACCTGAAAACCGAGGCTGTACATTTTAAGGAACATTTCCAGCGTAAAGAGAACAATGAAGAATAAATTGGTCCAGTCTACAATTCCAGGATTTTTATACCCCAAGAGTGCCGGTGATTTATAAGGGGGAGGGGGGGGGGGGCTTACCTTGGAACTCCTCCAGCCACTCTTCCTGTTGATGATACTCCGTGGCCAGCGTACACGTATTGAAGAAGACGAGGATGATGATGAGCCAATAGAAAGCTTGTGACTTTACTGCTTTCCGACATGAACGACGCATCCGACGGTTCAGCCTTAAATCACAAAAGGGGCATGGAGATGGAGTTAGAGTGGGCGACCTTCGCGTGGCGTCTTTCCAGACTTCCAGTTCCAACTGCTGCAGAAAGTTTTATGGACTGGAAAATAAATGGAAAGGAAACAGGCTTACCGCTCACATGCACGTTTCCTAGTGTGGATCCAGGAGATCCCTTGTGCCTGGACTTCACTTTCATCCCCCTTCTCGGACGACTCCAACTCACCCCCACATTTTCCTACCCCATAGAAATTCGTGACGTAAGGGTGGGAAATGTCAAATGTTAACCTAACACGCAGGTTATGGTTCGGTTAGGTTCTAGGTGCCTAACCTTTGTCCTCCCTATCAGGCTCAATAACTTCCGCCTGCGTGATCCAGTCCAAGTACCCCCGGAGGTCTTCCTCAATCTGCTGTTTCTCTCGAAGTTTGTGGAAGTCGCCGCGGGCCTTGGCCTTTTCTCGCTCCTTGGAAAACTCGCCGCTGAGGACACCGAGGATGAGGTTCATGACGAAGAATGCTCCGATAATCACCATGGAGATGAAGTAAGACCATTGCCACGTGTTACCCATGGCATCATGGATCTATGTCAGGACATGCGCCGTCAGAGGTGAAATTAATCGGGAAGTTAAGGGGTCACGGGAGGGACTTACATTGTACATGACCTCTGTCCAGCCCTCCAGCGTGATGCACGTGAAAACTGTGAGCATTGCTAGTCCGAAATTATCAAAGTTGACAATCCCGGAATGGGGTCCTTCCCAATCGAGACGACACTGGTAAGGCCCCCCGTCAATATTCTCACAGTTGAAGGCCCCACCACAGGGTCTCGGCTCCTCCATCATTTTCCCTGGGATGGAAAGCCAGGTGTAAAAGTTGGATGGCACAGCGCACGCGCTGAGAATTCCTTACCCGTGTAATTCTGGTAGCAAGTTTTGTGGAGAGCTCCAGAAAATAGTTCCAGCCCGATAATGGCGTAGATGATGATGACAAAGATGACGAGGAGGGCAATGTGGAGGAGGGGCACCATCGCCCTCAGAATTGAGTTCATCACAACTTGGAGACCTAGGGAGGAACAGCGCCATCTACCGTTATCGCCGGGGACACAAGGAAATCATTTTGAAGGGCTCACTTGGGACTCCATTGACCAACCGCAAGGGTCGGAGGACGCGGAATGCTCTCAGTGCCTTGACATCAAAGCTATCCGTAGTGATTCGTTGTATAAAGAAACTAATTAACCTGAAATTCCCAGTCAGGTCAAAGTGTGGTTAATTAATATCAGGTACAGGGTACCTGCGCTGCGCAGGTGAACACTGAACCTTACCCGATAATTACAATAGTGAAATCAAGGAAATTCCAACCGTTCCGTAAGTATGATCCCGAATGACCTACGAATCCGTAAGCGATAATTTTCATAATGCACTCCACCTAGGGAAACACGGGGAGAAATTCTTGTCATTTTCAAAAAAAAACGCAGAGGTCACGAACTCCCCGTAATGAACCGTAAAAAACTAACCGTAAAAATGGCCATGAAGACGTACTCCACCGTTTCCTGCTCAAAATTAAGGATTTCAGATTCAAATCAGCGATTCCAGCCCACCCCGTTCGAGAATTGCAATGGGAACTTACAAGAATCTTGTTGGTTTCGTTAGAGTCTGAATTTGGGTAAGGGGTGTACACGGCCAGTGCGACACAGTTTGCAAAAATTGTGAGGAGGATGAGGTACTCGAAGGGCTTCCACTCGACCACGTCGATGCAAAGCTTCCGTACTGGATTCTGGAGGGTGAGGCAGAAGAGGGCGCGGGCAGGTCGGTCCGGGATGACCTTCCCGCGCCTTGCCGGTGGTCGCCGTTTAGTTGCTCCCGTGGCATTGACATTGTTGACATTGCTAACATTGTTCCCACTCATGACCGCGGAGGAAGTGGAAGGGGTAGGGCTAAGGGTCTTTTCCCATGCTCTGTCCAGCGGCCGTCGTCTCCTTCCTTCCTGGCTCCGGCAGGGGGCGGCGGGTGGCAAACTCTGGATTTCGTCAACACTTAGCCGGAAATTGAGGAGGGATGAGGATTTGGGAACTGGTTGCCCAGACTGGGCCGTACGACTTGTGACCTCAAGGCGTTGGATCCGGACAGACTGTAAGAAATGGGCGCGGCGGGATGTTGAGAATGGGACCGGTGGGACTGGAACTCCCTCGGCGTCACAGTGGACTTGGACAAGTAATGACTGCTCATGCTCGGTAACCAAGATCCCACCACCTGGACAGATGACAAGGATGATGCGGATTCGTTGAAGGCAGGTCTCATTAGAGTAATACACGATTCCGCTTTATGTATCCATGCCTCCCTTACTGTCAGAATGGAAATCAATTTGGACATGTCGCCCTCAACTCTACTGGCCCTCAACTGTCATTCTCAGCCAACGCGGAAAGTTTACATACTGTGAGTCTTAATTTGATTCAGCTCTCAAGGGGGTCTTACTTGGTCGGGAATTGACATTAGGGATCTACTTTCACTTCCCAAGTAATTCCTCCGGTGGAAACAAGTGGAGCAAATGGGAGGGTTCTACCGGAAAATACCCGGATGTGAATATACACAATTTCTAAAATAATGACATGACGCCTCCTTGCTGCAACATGCTGAAACAGAAGCATTCACACTAATCTTTCCGTCACAAAAACGTAGTGTCATGTCATGTCATGTCTCTCCATTTCTAATTTGTCCAAATCAACAAACACCAGATGCGGTGTAACCATGTCAGGCAGGGCAGGGCAGCTTTCAATGCTCAGCCTAATGGCTCTGAATCCAAATTTCCATTTCACTATTTCCAATTTCCGGAACCCGGTTATTGTTTGTGAAAACCGGGTTAAGGCTCAGAAAAAGGGGATCAAAGGAACTGGAATTGCTCAAAGAGCCCCTCACCTCCTTTTGAAGCTTTCTATGAAATGAAGGATTGTAAAATGGGATCTTACCTGAGCTACTCCTGCTAGTCCTCATGATTGCTCTGCCAAACAACTTTCACCAGACACCTTTCTACTAATATGCCACAGTTGGAGTGGACTGGAATTGTACCAATCAATCCTGTTTGATTAACGATTAATTGATAAGGGAAGGGGAGGATGACCATCTGGTTGGAAATGAAAGCGTGTCATTCTTGTCTGAATTTGGATTTCCTAATGACTGGGAGGTGATGATGATGTTGATAGAACGGAAAGGTGCAAAGAAGGAATAAAGGCGTCCCACCGCCGCCGTGCCGTCGAACTTTGTCTAAAGAACAGGACCAAGGTTGGTTCAGTTGCTCTTCCTTATCCTCCTCGACATCTTGTGAAAGTAGGAAAAGTGAAAGTGGTGAAAGGAAGGAAAAGATTCAACGTTTGTTTTGTGGGGAGAGTAGCTGATTATTTGGGCCCATAACCCCCTCTTCCTCCGCTTCCAGCCCTCCTTTCACCACCATCGTAAAAGGCAACATGGAGAAAGTCCTTTTCATCCTTAGGACCGAGCAACAAGTCCATTTCATCCAAAGAAAGAAAATTAATAAAATAGAAACTCCCCGTTTTAAACAGCAAGCCACCTTGGCCCAATTTTCATTTCCCCATTTTACTGAACCACATCATCTTAATTAGCATCATCCCGTCATCCATCCTTGTCTCCTTTCCAAAGTGAAAGTCAACAAGCGTCGACTCATTTTGGAGGAAAATTCTAATCTCACTGGGTCTGTTTAATAAAAGATGTGACTCCAAAAACAAAATGTTTACAATTTTTTCCGAAAGGAAAAAAAACTTCGGGCATTTCCTGTTGTGACTAACTTGAATCGAGTATTTTGTACAATGGAAATCAGGACTGACAGGCCAATATAAAAGCATTGGATTCAGAAGAGTTTGAGTGGAATTTACGGCTGATACGCTCTTAATTTTGTTGTAAAAAAAACAAAGATTCTTGCCAAAAACAAATTACGGAAACAAAGATCGGGTGATTTTCATTCATTTGTTCCAGAATCCAGATGTTCCTTCATCTGTCTCAATTGGTGAACAAAAAACATGCAAAAATAAACCAGTTCGGTTTGGGGCACTTTGAGATCGGAGGAAAAGTTAAGCGCCAACAACGCAGAAAAGTTTGAATTTGGTTGGTCATTGCATTGCCCTTTTGGCAGTCTGGGGCACGCGTAGTTTTACGCCACTACACCAATACGTCTATCGCGCCAGGCAATTTTTTCACAGGTTTTCCAATACTTTAAAATTGAAATTTATTGTCACTTGACATGAAAATGAATTGACAAAATGCTAACGCCGAGTGTTGGATAGTTGCCCAAGATTCTGAAGCAGTTTTGGACATTCATACGAGAACTCTTTGAAGAAGAGCTACGTAAAAGGTAAGCAGGGACCTATGAATGTATAGTCCGTTCGCTTAGTTTATCCAAAAAGTTTTAACCGAACTCATATAGAATTTCTGGCTTGTAGTACCGCCGACAGTGGGTAAATACCTCTTAATTCATTTACTCGGCCCTTCTTGTCTGTCAGTAATGTCAACTGACAACTTAATTCGATTAAAATTTCCTTAGGTTAATTAACCGATATTTAATCCCACGTTTTCAAATTAATGAGAATAATTGACAGCATCTTGTCCTTTTTAATATAATTATATCTTCACGAAAGTCATTACTAATTTCACACAATCAATAAGTAAACTGTAAACAAAATTTAGAGGCTCATAACCATCATCACACAACGAGGAATATTAAAAAAAATTCAGCACTCTAGCATACAGATTTACATTTTAAAGCTAAGACATTCGCAGTGAGTCGCCCTACTTTAATTTGAAATTAACTTGCAAACTTAATTTTTACTTTGAGAACAGTATGAAACTGATGGCGAAATGAGTAAAGTGATCCCAGACTGTCCAGGAGATTTTGTCTCTTTTTGTCATGCTTTTTTGTTTTTGGCGTCTTTTCTTCTTCCTGCAGCGTCCTGTCCGTCGTGTCCGTCCGCCGTCCGTCGGTCTATTCCGTCCCTTCTCGCCGTCCAGTCTTTTTCCGTCAAGATCAAGAAGGAAGTCATGGGTGATTTGCGTATTGTCATTACAAAGGAAATGGAGGATGAGATCCGTCAACTTAACGTTACCTACATCCGGACTCAAGATCGCCTCTTCCGGTCCATCTCGGTGAAATCTTGTCAATCTGCGGTCTACGAATATGTCATTGGGGACGGCTGGGTAAGTCATAACTACTGTTACCTTGACTTCCATGCTTACTAACCAATTCTGCATAAATCTGATCTTTGCACTTTTCTAAATTAAAGGAAGAGCGCAAAGCCGCGGGTTGTCTGTTCATGTATCGCAGGTGAGTCGAATCGTACCTCTCTTTCTAATCCTTTGACTCTCACTTCAACACTAATGAGAGGCTTACATAAAGTTACGAGCGTAATTTGGAAATTGGGGACCTAATTTATCATTTATTTTCATTCGCCAATCGGAAGAGATTCCCTGCCATTGCACCCTGACAAGTAACAACTAATGCCAGATTCTATAAAACTGGGAGGAAGAGTGTAGTTGTTGCTCCTTGCATACAACCAACCACCACCGCCACGGTTCTATTTCTGTGCCCATTTGATTACCCAAGAGATGAGACTCATCTTTTAAGAAAGGCTCACTTCTCCATTCTAATTCTGTTCACTCAAATTCTGAATTATAGGAATCCATATAATAATATTGTTCTACTACTTACAAATCCCGTTGGAGAGCGTACATCCTATGAAAGACTTCCGGTTTTTCTTAAAGAGTTCCCCTAATTAAGTACAAAGTAGCTAATTAGATTAAGTAGAAAGGAAGGCACCCAGTTGTTTAGGTTAGGCACTTTGACAAAACTAAAAGTCTAGAACTTGTGCCTACTTTCACTGTCACTCCTCAGCTTCTCTTGTCTTCTGTCTAGGCACACTGATTAAGACGCAAGAGAGAGAACGAACCTTCCCAAACTCCGAGAAAGAGGAAAGGAAAAGTTGACCCGCAGCCAAAAGCCTCCTCCTCCTGGTTAATGGAGTTCGGTTTTTTCGGATTTCGGCTGGGTAGAGAATCCTTAGTAAAAATCCTATTCCAAATGCAAGAAAAAATAACTCCCTTGTCTTGTCCCAGCTCCCAACAACAACGCCTGAATATTAGAAAAATTCTGATTAGGCGTTTTGTCGTGGGCAGAGATTCACTAGCTGTATCCGTACATCTGTCATCTCATCCGCCAATACCCTTTTATACTTTCTTCCCTCAATTTCACCGGTTACACAGTCAGCGAGAAACATTTTAGGGAGGCATGATGAATGAGTCCTTCTTTCACTCTTGTTTCGTTCTTCCTTTGTTTGTCGACTTAATACTAAATATTCTCCATTTTCAGATACGTTTATCCACGGATGGGGTTCATCATTATGAATCGTTTGGGACGACATAATTGGATTTATACATTCAGGCCAAAGAGAATGAGATTTAGGGAGGTGGACAACTTTCTGTTGTTCAAGTACGGACGCGGTAAGTAATTAAATGTGGACACCAAGTTGGATTTCAGCACGGAAATTTTTGAATTTTTTGTTATTTTTTTCAGAAATCAAATGTATTTGGTTCTATGTCAAAACGGAACTGGAAACCATGACCCGTGCTCTTCGCCGTATGGGTGCTTTGCAAGTCAATGGTGACGACGAACCGGAACATAAACCTCCACATGATTCAGAAGCTCGAGGTGGTCCAGGTGCGAGTTCAGGAATTCGAGGTGGTAAACTGGATGGAACGTTTTACAGCTCGACTTATGGTGCCGGTTCGGGATCTCAGGGTGGCACAGGAGACAGTTCAGGAGCTCGGAGGACGTGGGACACGACACGCAACAGAAGTAAGTTGTGATAATCGTCGTTTGGAATTGGAATTAATTTGTTACGATTCCCTACGCTCAACGTTTCTTTGGCCTTCTATTAATTTCAAGCAAGTTAGCGTATTTTATAATGATTTTACTAAGTTAACCTAACCGTGAAAGTCTGTATTGAGGGGAGAGAATAAAAGACTTACACTGTTTGTTCAACATGGTAATGGAGTTGAATTCCTTACTAGTTTACTAACATTATTAGATTGAGTTGACGGAAGAGTCCGACTGACTGGAGTACGGTCCGAAGTCGGTCCACTTCCACCTCCATTGCCGAGCTCTCTGATACGGCATGATGGAATAAATGCGATCACAAATCACAATTAGAGATCAGCTGACATGAATTTCACTTGGGAGTTTATTAATTAGCGTTAAATTTTACTGAAATGGTCCTATGAATTTAGACGGGTAAGGGGGAAATGTCAACTAGTCGCTGACGGTGGATAGGAATTGGTTACATTTTGAACTTATCCTGGATCCGTTTCAGTGTGGCCAACAAGGATGCGTTCTCATGGGGGGCGGAAGTAAAGATGGACGTGACGTAGATGTTGGTACCCCATTCAGGGTGTTTGATCACCCGACAGCACCCGACGTCCTGGAGCAAGAATCCAAGCTGCAAGTATCGCTCGTCAGTCTCAATCATCTGGAAGTTTGTGTCTTCTGAGTAATACGGACGTCCAGTCTTGGGATCGATAAAGTCACACCACTCCTCCGAATCTTGCAACTCCATACAGACCTCTTTTGCGACCTCAGTGACCTGAGAATGTAAGTAAGCAGGAATTAGTAAACGACTAAAATGACTCCGTTGAAGAGTGTTAGTGGAGTGGAGTTCATACGATGCCTCCTAATTGGTCACGCTCGGCTGCCACTTCGTCGTCCCAACTTTTCATGCAATTCTCAGTTCGGTGGCAGATCGTGATGACAGTGACCTGTCCAGAATCCCCCGCAAGATTCCCTCCGTATGAACGCTGTATGTCTAAAAAGAATAAAATCATAAATTGTAAAATTGTTAAAGAATGAGTTAGCTAATTGAGTTAGCAAATCAAAGGATGAGAAATCGAAACGTACCTTCAGTTAGACCAGGTGGACAAACGTGCGTTGCGAACTCCATTCGGAACTTATCATTTGATCCCTCGCCTTCGCCCATTCCTCCTTCCGCCATTGTTCAATCGGAATAAGGAGATTTAGGATGAGTTAAACACCTTGATTAACTCAAATTCCAAAAACAGAAGAGAATTTTGACGATCAAATAAATGTCTTCGACCCACACACACGACGGATAAAATGCAGCTGACTGCTGAAAAGATTTTCAAAATTGTAATTGTAATTTGTAAACCAACTTTTCTATTCGCGCCAAACAAAACATGTGAAGTGTCTCTTTGTTGTCATGTCCCAAACTCTCGTCATGCGTGGGCACATAATGTCAACAATATTCTTTCAGCCATCAATCAGAAAAATTAGCACAAATTCACATTTTTTCAGCATCCTCAACAGTCCAGAATTACTGAAAATAATTTAGAGGATAATTTCCATTACTCTGTGAAGTCCAGATCCTGGACACGGGGTCATTGCATGGAAGGATTTTCATTCTGTAGAAAATAGCCAATTAAAAACGACCTTCTAAACCCGGCCGTGTTCATGTCTCCATTGGTTGAAATTCTCAGGTATTGGGAACAAATGGTAGTCTGGTAATTCTAATTTTTCTAAGTAAATATTCCAAATTAAAAAAAAAAATTTAGGTGGCGCACGGATTCGAACCATGGACCTACCGATCTGCCATAAATTTTTCTTTCCATTTGATCTGTAGATGAGCGTCTCTCTACAATGAGCGAATGTTGCTTGCGTCCTTGGGACTCATCCCCCAGGGAAGGAATTACATGAGA
>JAQIWD010001969.1:0-10601 GCA_034694825.1 Anurida granaria | reverse complement strand
GATTCTCCTGGGTTGGGAAGCCCCCGAAAAGGACAATCTGGCATAGGTTAGGGCGGTGGTTTAGGTGTGGTGGTGGAAGTCGGTGTGTAGGTCGGTGTGGGGGGTGGGTTTGGGGATTTTTGGTGATGTACCCCCGCCCAACCTTCTACTGTTTCAATTCCAGCAGACGTGACAAGCGGAATAAAACGTCAATGTGTAATAACACTCGCGCGTCCACAACTTGTAATAATTTGAAGCTATTTTTTAATTAAAAAACTCGTGTTTGAGAATAATAGGTTTGTAATTTTTTCTTGATATTAGTTTGTTTCTGGGACTTCCCTGCCTCAAAAGAAAGGACTTCCAGTTTATAACTCTTGAATCCCCGTGAATCAAGCGGGAGCGCGTGCATGCAAGGAAAATGACGCCATCAGATTTTATAACTCAATTGTTCTCTTTGTTCAATTTTTCGTTCTTCAGTTTGATGGAAATCTTTAAAAAATTAAAAATAGTAAATTTAATTTAATCTTTTTTTGAAACCGGATTTAGAGAGCTTCCGCTATTTAATGACGTTGACTTAGTAAGGCAGCCGAAGGGGTGTGGAGGGTGACAAAAACCAAGGGTCGGTTTTTACATTTCTACGCAACCCAAACACATTTATGGCTTCTCTTCCTGGAAAAATCTGAACCTACTTTACGAGATTCAATTAATGCGAATGAATTCAATTTTAGATCGACAATATTTACCTCGAAATTTACGGGATTCCATTAATTTTGATGGAGGATCGGGAGGATAGTCTTTCTAATTGACTTTTGAAAATAGCAGGTCATAGGCGAATTTAGGAATTCTTTTGAAAACCTTTATTTTCTGTCCCCAAAGGATTACAGTGGGTTCGCTACTCATCTCTAACAATTCTCTTAACTTTCTTTTCCATTTAAAACTCTCAACTTTAAGTCAATGTCATTAAAAATGGAGAAAGTCGATGCTCTTTATTTGATCAATACAGAGCCGGCGGACTAAGGGACTTCTGGGACGTTTAGAAATCTTTTCAATTTCTCTGTCCACTTTCACTCTCGGACATTATTGGTTTTAGACGCACCGTCCCGTTTACTTCCTTGGGCTATAAAATGGATTTCTAGAACACCGGAAATGGAAGGTATGACAGCTCTTTTAGACCAATCCACGATGCTTACTTATGTTCTGTTTGTTTGTGTTTAGCAGACGGGTAAAAAGTCAAAAGTCAAGGATTTATTTGCTGCTCCCAAGTTGAAAAAGTAAATAAAGTGTGCTAAGGGTTAAATGGATTATAAACGACATCCCATAGAAATGAATTGTTTGACAGCGTCCCTAGGTTGAGGATATTGAATTTCAGTTTACACCAACGACAGCAACCTTAACACTTTAATTTCTCAATAATAATTCAACTCCCAGCATCAGCGTCTGCTCTGAAGGCCACCATTCTGTCCCCATTTCCGAGAACCGTAGCTCCTGCTGCATGTACTCCAGAGTTCACACTTTGTCACCTCCCTAAGTGGCCCTTGGTTGACACTTCAATTTACCAAGGGAAGGGGGATGACAAAACCAATCTTGAGCAGATGAACTCAGAAATCAATTATGGGCCCTTTCCCTTTGTTTTCCTTAACCCTCTCGTGTCTGGTGGTCTTCCTTACCCCATAACATCCCCCATTCTGTTGTGATGACGGTGAGTGAGGAATAATGTAGAATGAATTGAGTGTTTCTGGTCCATTGTTGCTCGCACGGAGTCATTCAATATGTGTATGCTAATGTTATTTAATCCCTTCCTCCGCACTTCATCTTGTTTTGGGCAAACATTGGATTCAACTCAAGGCAACTGGCTTAGACCGCTTAACTCATCGCACTTTCATTCCATTCGTAATTTTTTTGCACATTTTCCGAAACTTTTATTCAATTTAAAATTCTAGCGCAGAAAAGAAAGTTTTGTAACTCTCTTCTTGAATCACTCGAATAACGTTTTAGTGCCTAAAAATTAAATTAACTGACACACATGTTGCTGAATGAATAAAGTAGCTAACTTTACAATAGAGGTGGTGCTTAAATTAACTTAGGGTATTACGACGAAAGGGTAAACTTGGAACATAATTAATAATTTTACGAATCCACATTTAACTTTTAATCTACTCAATTGGAATCGCTGAGATCATCCGAAAAATCCGAACTGTGGCGACGCTTCCGAATGTTTGGGCTCAGGAGGAGACCTCCTCCAGTTGGGCTTGATAACTTTTCAGAAGAATTCAATTGTTGTACGAGGTGATGCTGTTGATGATGATGGTGATGGTGGTGGATTGTCATTGGTGAGAGACTGTCCATGGCAGCCTCGTACCTTGGCCCTCCCAAGTTCAAATGATCATTTCCAGGCTCGCCTGTTGTTTTGTCCAATAAAATCCCCGACTCGTCCTGGAGTCTCTTGTTCCGCTCTTCCACCTCCCGCCTCTGCTTCCGATATTTTGCTCGACGGTTTTTAAACCAAACCTACGAAAAAAAAGGAGAAAGTTAATTGGATGAAATGAAATTAAGGACTCAAGGGAACTAATTAGTAGAATTTGAAATTAAACTTTTCATAAATTTCCAAGGAAGGCAACCTTTGTGCAGCCCTACTCTATGATTCCTGAAGCGTATAAACTTTCTCTTATACAACATTATATAACCTGCATACATCGTTTTAATGACCCCATTCCCTTTTCAAAGATGATGGAAAAATTCGAATGTGAAATAACCAATGAGGATTTAACGAATCAAATAAATTTGAATGAGAAGACCCAGCGACTTGTGACGACGATATGAAAGACAAAGGGAGAAAGTAAAGGGGGAGGACTTTCGGGGCAGTAATGATGAAGCTAAGAATTCAGATTTCGAAGAAACGAATAGAAGCTGGAAAACCTTTTTTGAACTCAAATGAAAAATCTCTTTGTGATCTCCATGATTCTGTCAAACAATGCCTTGTCAACTGTAAAATGTGGTCATAATGACTTTCTATGTCTATCCTCTATTCTCAATAATAACTAACAAACGTCCGATGACATCAGGGCAGAGAGGTTGACAGAGTCCCTTTGAAGTCCTCCCCTCAACCATATTTTCCTCCTTTGATTCCACCAATCCGCTTTCACCTGCCTGATTCCAACTATAAAATCAGTACTTCTTGCGGTGCTGCATTGGAAAGGAGACTAGCAGATTTCTTGAAGGTAAATTCATTTTCACCAACCGCCTAATTTTCTGTTAGTGCTTAAAAAAGTGATTCTAAGATTTTGTTCCTGCATCTTTCAAACTCCATTTTAATTAGAATCTCAAGTTGTGCTGGGTTTAAGGAAGGTTCAAAGATTTCTATTATTATGAAAATGCAATCATTTACTTTTTCAATTATGGTGATTCCAATTTATTCTTACGGATGAACTCACTTCAACGCTCTGAATCCGCTCCTGCTGTCTATAAAAGGTGGATCGGCTGGGAAAGACTATTCAATTCCTTCTAAATTGAAAATGGAAAGTAGATAAAAGCTACTTGACTTTCCAGGACAATGGAAACCCCCGGAATCACTTTCACCAACACAATGGGTCTCAAGTGGGCAGAAAAGTAAGGAGCTGGGGCACCCAACCTACTCCACGTCAACTCCAGTCATCAACCAATCAAATCAGATTCGGAAATTCTGAAATCTGAAAACCAATCCCTGGGTTTTCTTTGTTAATCATTAAAGTTTGGGATAAATTAAATAATTTATCAGTGTAGTAGTAAATTAAAGTAAAATTGTTCACAAAGTGTTTAGGGCCTTGTGATTGTAATAGGAGAAAGAAGGGGATGGAGTGGTTCCCATTTGTTAATTCTCAGTGGGGAAAGTGGATGCGGGAGGGTAGACCACCGCCGCGGTTTGTTATTAAATTATTAACGAAGGGCCTAAAGGATAAAAGTGGAATGAAAAAAGGGATTGCTGACATAAACTGAAATCCATCTCATCCTATTGTAATTCTAATGCATATTTCATGTACGGAAAAGATAATGCAATTAATTTAGTCTTTTAGGAAGGAGAGAGAAAACAAGGAATCCAATTTGAATGTTTGGTTAAGGAATTGTAATGAAGAAGAAAGTTGGTTTGGTAGATGCTGACGAATAATAAAACTCCCATAGTACTTTAGAATCATAGCCCAAGTATTCCAGCATCCAGCATCCCTATTCCCCCGACGTTCCGAAAAGGAAGGAAAAAAGATTATTCTATTATTATTTCAAGTATCAACATTACGGTTAATTTTGTTTGCTCTCAAAACAAAAGGATGAGAGCAGAGAGGGCTCTCTGCGCCAGGGAATTACTTTCTCCTCCACTTTGGGATTTCTTTTTTGATTTACAGATTTCCTAATGTGTGCTCTGCTCATTTCCTTCCGGCCATTTTAAGTTTTAAAAATCTCCGAATCAAGTTCTAAGGAATTGAATTGATTAAGCCCCGCCCTTACCTCTACGCGTTCTTCCTTGAGATCCGTCTTGAGAGCTAACTGTTCCCGGAGGACCTAAATATTAAAACAAAAGAGTCAAGTTTGGCGCGAAGTACGATTTCCATCGTCATTGAAGAATTAATTCTTTTTCGCTTACAACATAATCCCGTTACCTCTTCATCCAATTAATGAATGAGGGACAGACGAGACCCCACCGTTTTACAACATTTTAATAACTTACCACGTCCGGGTAGTGCGTCTTCTCAAATGTTGCCTCCAACTGCTCCAATTGTTCCTCCGTAAAGATTGTCCTAGAAAAGTCAATGGCAACTTGTTTTAATTAAGAAAACTAAACAATTAAGTTCATGAATAATGGGGAGGAGATCATAAGTCGCTAATAAGCTTTCACAAAGCATTCTCTTATCCATTTTAAATGAGTGGCTCTGGGGCGTGGCGCTCGTGGAGCATACTTTTCATCATGGATTTTGGCAGGTTCCAGCATGTAATCATTTAATTTCAATAAACTAAACAAACCGTCCGAAATTTTAGTGTTCAAACTTTCAGTGTGAAATCCTGGGAGTAATGCCAGGATTCGCACACTGCTTGGCCATATGTAAAGAGCCTGCCATTCTAAAACTGACTTCGAACTGTTAGTGAAATCTGTAACTTTTGCAGAACTTTTAGGAAAATTGAGCTTAGTTTTTAGGTTTAAAACTTAGAAGCTCTCAAAGCCCAGAGTAAGGCTTAAGCGTTTTTTTGAAACCATCCAAGAGTTTATCCTCGGCAAGATTTCCGAACGAAAGCTTCTTTGCCTTCCCTTTCTTCGGTATTTCTTATGAAAATATTGACATGAGCCGAATCCGCATAAAAAGAGTAAAAGTTTAAGGGGAAGAAGCGGGGATGATGCTGAGGATGAGAGAAAGAATATTTTCTCCTTAAATCTCCATCTTATTTAAAGAGAAAGCACGCAATCCGCTTGAACTTTTCTTATCCATTGAAACTAAAACCCACACACCCATCTCAAAATTAGAAAAAGCTGAAGATATTATTATCTATAGGGTATAAAAGATTCGGAGGAAGATCTGAAAACATTAGATTACCTAATAAAACTACCCTCGTTAACGAGGGTAGCTAAAAGGAAATATTTCCTTTTAGCTTAAAATAATTTGAATTCGTTCGCCGTCATTTGAATTTCGCCGCCGTCAATGAATGAAACTTATGGAAGTTTTCACAGAAATCTAAGCTTGCATAAATTCAGTTTATCCTGCAGATGCAAATAGAAAGTACACTGGTTCATTCCAAATGAATATAAGGAACAGTACAGTATCATGTAATTTCCCTGTACTATGATTGATTATCGTAATCGCTTTCTAAACTAGTGATACAAAATTGATTGAAAGTTTCCTTTTTAAGGTTTTCATTCCATAATGCTACAGACAAGTGTGGGATGTGCTTGGTACTTGCGATCTTCAAGTTGCTAAAATATATTCCGAATATTCAAGTCTAAATTACGTTTTCTTTTTAAGCCGAATATTTCTTGAAATAAATTGTTGGAGAGCTTAAAAGATTTTAAATGGAGGAAGCTAATGGGCTGCTAATCCACTTTGAAAACAAAAACAAACACTTAAGGTTGGGCTTTGGGGGGGGGGGACTGGAAAAGGCACTCGATGAAACTGAAGAGGGTCCTTTCGTTTAATGCATCTTATTACCATTCACAATGTTTCCCCTGGCCATGATTTAACGCCAACTCGGAGAATCAAGTGTTTCAGGGTATATTCCCGGAAAGCCCTTATGTGCTAAAATATAAGGAAGGCAAAGAACCCAATTCCCCGCTTTCACAAAAAAGGGCACTTCTTAATTCCTCTAAAACTTAAACAGCTCAAGTCTAAATCTGAGAACGTGACCGTCGAATGGGAGCAGATGCTTAATTGTTTCGCGTAGCCATAATAAACTTAATTCTGTTGCCCCGTATCCCTTTTGCACCTGAAGGACCATGTTTGCGGTCAGAATCCATTTATACTCAAACAATAAGCAGGGTGCATGGAACATAATAAGAACAGAAAGGATTTGACCTTTGCTTACCTGTGTCTTCTTTTCCGTTTTGGGGTATTCCCAGTCATGCCACCCCCAATGAAACCCCCGTGACCGGAAGTGGAACCACTAAAAGGATGTGAGTAGAAATGACTATAAAGTCCCGGGTAGGAAGCTGGAAAAATGAAATAAACATCAATAAAAATTGGGATGATGCAACTGGATAATCGACTGTGACACGATACAAGCCAAGCGTACACACCTTGACCTTCTTTCTAAATTATAAAATGTCATTTCATCTCACTGTCCTAAATTGAAACCTTAGAATTTCGAGCAGTAAAATTTTGTGGGTTAAACTGAAGATTAGGATCATCGAGGAAAAGAAGGAAGGAGTCATATCAGTTTCTTCCTAATTATAATTTTGGAAAAATCGGATTTGGGGGCTCATTTTACGTTTCCCAGATTAAAAGTTCTACCCTTATGAAAGTCGAACTTCAAAGGCTTCCATGTTTCACGCGCTTAATTTTGAATGTACAGTTTTTCCTATTTTCCCCAACATTCGCCTAAAATATCCTGCGATCTTAAAATCTAGTGCAAAATCCACCACTACTGGCTCAGTGTTTGGCTCAAATTTTGCAATGCACTAGCAGAAAACTACCCTCCGCGTCATCTCACCCGGCCTTAGTAGTCTTTAGAATTGTGCGTCATAAATTAACCATTTAGGCGTGGAACTTCTTAATGGAGGATATGCCAATCAAGCGATTTTCTTAAATAATTTTTACACTCTAAAAATTACAAAAAAATAGTAGGCGAATTTACCGAAAAGTTCAGCGGCAGCATGACTTGGCAAAAACCCTGCGGCAGCAGCCGCCGACTGTTGCAGAAATTGGAATGTCGGGAATGGCGTCCCGGCCGGAGGTGAGTGAAGCGTCCGCTCACTTTCGCTGTATCCATCCGGTGGACTTTGACCTCGATTATCATTGGGGCTGGGATTACTGGCCGAGTTAGTGGACTTGATCTCACGATTTTTATGACCCGAACTATTTGATCCACCGTGCGTGGTTAGATTTGTGCCGAGAATGCTTTCAATGGTGAACGGAGTCCGATGCGGGACATGGGAATTGACAGTAGTGTTGTTGATTGTTTCAACGGGACTTGGATTGTTGGATAAATTGGATGTGAATTGTCTAAACTGGAGTGGAGAAAGGTAAGGGAACATTGGGAAACAGGGTAAGTTGGACATGATGAGGCTTCTATGGATTCGGATTTCAAACTGAGCCAACTGAACTGTCTCCCTGGTGTCAAAGGTAATTAAAGGAATCAGAGGCGTCAAAGGCCGGGTGACAAGAGGGAAGGGAGAGGACTCAAGAAAAGAACTTTGGGGCTACAAGTTACCCAGGAAGGAACATCATCGGTGGGTGGGTTTGGCTTCTTGGGATTCGCCCAGATTTCAGGCCAATCCCAACTCATCATTCCTCACTCTCCCGTCTATCTTCTAAAACCCCCACTTTCCCCATTCCATCCTCCGAAATCCGAAATACTATGACAAGAAATCCCAGCCTCACTTTACAGATCAAGAGAAATCCTCTTTGGGTTCCCTTATGCTAAGGAACCATCTTTATAAAATCCCTTCATTCAATACTGTTCAATTGTCTCACTAGATTTTTCAAAATTTTTTAAATACAAATTCAACAGCATAACTCATTACAAAATTTGATGGCATTTTATAGCGTCTTTGAATCAAAATGTCACCTCCTAAGGAAAGTTGCATGGTTTTACATGGTCGTAATGTCACCTTCCAATATACCGCCAGGATTTAAGCGCATGTGCCTGAATTTTATTCGTACAAATTAACCTAAACGTATAACATGGTATTGCCTGATCGCATGAGTATACAGCCGTAAAGCGGCGAAGAGCAAAGGACGCCAAGGGACAAAAGATGAATGAACATAAGAAAGAAACAAAGTTGAACTTTTACAAATGATTATTCCCGTATTTATTCCTGAATGGGTGGAAATTAAGTACCTTGGAGTTAAGGGACTCATCCGAAGGGCTCAGTTACTCAAAAGAATCAACGCTTGAACCTACCGCACGTTGTAAGTTTTAGCAAAGGGAAGGATCCCATATATCCCACCTTTAGCAGAGGTCAATCGAGTGGAAAATTGTTTCACAGCATGAAGTAACCCATGATCCTCCCTTCATTATTCATTTCAAGGGTCACCCCGATTCGTTATAAAGACCTTCCCTTATATGAACCTGTACAGTGTGTACAGCCGACTATGCATTCACAGGAGAACTTTAAAAATAAGCGCCGAATTGTTGACCTCCTCAGAGACCAAAGGTCATCCTAGAACAATTTCAAGAGTTTTGGTAAGGGGCTTTGATGCGATCTTCAGCCTCGTTTTTTTAACATTTAAGAAATACTGGTGTGCTTTATTTTAGAACATTATAATTTGCATTTTTGGTGGTAATGAATAGAAAGAGATTAATGATTAGCAAGTTTAGCATAATCGTATCGTTGAAATAAAAATATGACCCCTTTGTTTTAAAACTGGACCAGAAGGTACTTGCGCTTCATAAATAATCTTAAACTACTTTATCTAAAGACCCTCCTAGTCAATCCGGCTTCCGGCTGTTCCGGTTGACTATTTGCCATTCCTCGAGTGGGGCTGCTTGTAGCCTCAGAATTGCGGGCTTTCCCCATAAGAGCCACGCGAAGCCAATTGCCACACATGCCATTGTCTCAACGTAGTATCCATCAAGCAACGTCAAACATTCACCGCCTCCAGCTTTGCAGGACTAAAGTAAAATACAGTAAAATTAAAGTAAAGCGAAACGGGGAATTTATATGATTCAATTACTCCCATTGAATAAATGCTGTATGTTTTTTACCTCTTCCAAAGCAGACGTAGAGCAATCGTTGCTGAGTGCTAAACCAGAACATGATTTGCTTGTGAGCGGATCCAGGAGCCAGAGAGCGACGGTGGAAGGCCACGTCCCCCCTAGATTTGTAACTGTGTTCAGCAAAGTCATATAAGTACCTCCAACGACCGGATCGCTGATTTTAGCAAAGAATGCCATTACTGCAACAAACATGCTGTACACAGTTATCTGAAAATAGCAGAACGACGACACTATAAGGAGAGCGTGAGACATGTGGAGATTCAAAATGGTACTTAACGAACCTGGTGAATGGCGTAAATGAACAAGATCCCTCCGTAATAAATATACGGAAATGACCCATCAGCTTCTTTGAAAGAGGGGGTGATCCACACCAAGAATGCAAAGACAAATCCGAACAATAATCTAAGCACAAAACAAATTTACTACCTAGGAAATTAAACGGTTTTTGGTTTTCCTCGAAGAAATATTACCTGATTGGCATGGCCTTGACGAACGTATTTATTGGACTTGGTCCGGCAGTGTACTTTGAGATAACAAACGGTAGAATAATTTGCAACGGGGTCATTGGTATTGCCAGTAACGCTAATCGGTCCTTCGGTACCCCGGCCTCAAGTAATTTCAGACCCGTTGCAGAGTCCACCGCAAATCCAATCTAAAGAAAATGATAAAACATGTTGTACAAGACAGAGAAATCAGAAATTTTTAAAATGAACATGTCGTGTACCTTCGCTGTGAGTGAAAACAGAATGACAGTTTTGATGTTGGGCAGCCTAAGAATACTCCCAAGACATTTGTAACTGGACAATATGGATTCCTTGTCTACATTTTTCTCCGGTAGCTCCTTCTTCATAGCCCATACACATGAGGTGGTGATAATAAAAACCCAGGCCCAAAAATACAGAAACCCTAATAATATGATTAATTTAGTATTGTGACGATTTAAATAAAAAGCCTGACTAAAACATTTGAAAAATACCAACCTGGGAGGGTGACAAGGCCAACATCTGCCGGTTCAAATCGCAGATACTTGTTGCAGAAATCACGGGACTCCAATGCCAAAAACACAACGTATCCGAGAAAGTAGCCCGCCGTCTGTCCCACGCTATTGCATGTGGAAGCGTAGCCAACGTTTTCCCTACGTTACACAATCAGAGTCAAAGACTTCCACCCCTCCACCCCTTCGCCTCCGGATAGACTGATTATTAAGACAAAATCAACAAAAAACTTTGACC
>JAQIWD010001968.1:0-10602 GCA_034694825.1 Anurida granaria | reverse complement strand
AGCGATTTTAGGCTGAAAATTATTTCTTAGCGGTCTCCTTTTATGTAGACCTAACGGTGTGCACTTACTTTGGTGGACTTTATACGGAAATCAATACTTTTTGTTCACTCCTTTCTAACTTCTACCGCATTTCATCTGCACTCTTCTGCGAGGAGACCCAAGCGAAGAAGTAAAGCCTTCCAGCCTTGTCTCCTCCACGGATGATAATAGTAGCGATAATTGACCCTCCTTCTGGACTTACTGGAAGAGGTCAAAGGTTGTAGGAAAGAAGGGAAGTGAGAAGTGGAACCAAAAGGGAATCCCACAGTTCATTTATTTCCCAAGATTCCATTTATTAAATTTCATTCAACGTACACCAACCACCTCGAGCCAGTGAAAGTAAGGAGACCGGTATAAGAAGAAAGCGAGTGGCTGGGAAAAGCGGGTGTGGATTCTGGAATGGAATCAATAGTACCCAAGAACGCAGGGCCTGGAATCTGCTTAGGCTGGAACTGGAAGGCCTACAATTCTGGAAGACCTTACACCACTGCCACTTTCCCCAGGAACTTTCTCCCTTCTATTCTATTCCGGCCAAGAAGAGCTCTATATCCCCAGACCAAGGGTGAAAGGGACTTATATCAAGGGAAAACGAGTAGACGATTTCTCACTACTCCTTTCGACCATCTAATAATGCTTATACTTTTTTCCCATGTTCTTCCAAACAAGGCCAATAATTTTGCTAGCTCTTCCTGGAATATAGGGAGTGAATTTAGGTCCAGCACTCCAGACATCCTGGATTATTTTTCAGGCTCCTTCCCATTAGGAAAATGAAGGGGGTTTATGATTTCTCCTCGTCCGGGTAGGAAGGAATAAAGAACCAATTATGGATTCCAGTTAACGAATTCAGTGAAAAGAACAAAAGAATCCAAGTCTTTTTCTTTTAGTAAGTTTCATCCATAAAATAATCTCCGACATAATTTCAAGATAAATGGGCATGTGACGCTGCTGGCTGGAAGGAAATGAAATGAAACTCAAGCGTCCTACGCTCCTGATCAAATGAATCCTGCTGAGAATGATCCAATTGCCAAGTTATTCTGCTGTGATAAACCCTTTTCATGGGAGCGTTAGACTGGCCGAACTCAAGAGATCCAACTTTTACTTGGTATCTGCGAGTTGATTCATGGATTCATTACGGAATGAGTCTATAGTGCATCTACTCTTAAAAATATTAGAAAATGATAGAAGAGTTTTACTACCACTACCACCCGGTCTAGCACGAGTTGAATTAAGCAAATATTCAGTTAATTGTAATTATTTAGAAGCCGAGAACCGGCCACGCCCCGCCGTTCATATTCCATTAAAAATTCAGTATCCCCTGCCTAACTGAAGGGGAAGGTGAATAGTAAGGCTTCTCCGAGTAGGCGACTGGAGTACCATGAATAAGGGCAATTGAAAATTTCCGTGCTTAAATAAAGTTTTCATGCTTTCCCCATCGAAAACCTCTTAATAGGAGACAAGCAGCCTGGACAAAACCTGGAGCTCCGGCTTTAACTTTCCTTTCACTATGACCATAACAAGAGTTGAAATCCAGGGTAATCGGGAGGGTCGTTCTTAAGTATTTCCAGGATTCCATTGTCTTATTTCCCTCCCACGCCATCTCCATACTTTTTGTTATTAACTCCCCATGCTTTCCGGGCAGAAAAGAAAGGTATAAAGACGATCGATTTTGGGTTAACCGAAACCTATGGCGGACGACGTCCACCAGGAGTTCCATCTGATACACATACACCGGAGCACTCAATGTCTACCGGTGAGATAGAAATGTTGGATTACTTTCTCCATCGTCATCTGTCTCCTCATGTCATGTCACTTTACTTCCACTCTACCGTCCACTCAAAGAATTCTGAGTCATTACAAAGGGACGCCGCCTGTCATATATTCTAGCAACATTACACAATCCTTCTAGAAACGCTGGATTGGACGCAGCCCGACATGGACCTTCTATAAAGATGAATTTTCTCCAGAAATTCGTACTTACTATTCTCCAGGCTAGAGATGAGCTCTCGTCAACTAATGGGATGCTCCACTGACATGAATCTGATGAGGAAGAAGTCTTGACGGAATTGAGGCAGGAAATCCAGTTGCCTCATTTAAGACAACCACATCTCAGGGTGTACCAAAATACCTTGGGTGTCACGGGGGTAGGGAGACGGTACAAGGAGAATTCGAATTCAAACTTTTTGAAAACGCTTTCAACAACCCGGTCGTCGTCGTCGTTTGCCAAAAACTAAAATTATAAACTGAGGAGTGTACTTTACTTATGTAGAAAGAGTTAGGGAAGAAGGTAGAAAAGAACAACGGTGGTGATCGTAACGGTGTCGCACTTTTCTTGTCTCACCTCGCCCTTCCTGCTCCTCACTTTTTTTTAGAATCTTTGGTAACAATTTCCAAAAATGTGGGTCAACTGAGCTGCATTTCGGTCCAAGAAATATGGGAGAGCTGAATGAGTGACCACTTAAATTAGCACCGGAGATTTCATTCCGACAGACTGATGGTGGTGGCAGTTTTAGTTGCGTGATCACAGCAAGATTTTCGGTTTTCCTTGTTAAAATTCGGGAGCTAAGAAACCCGGGTAAGATGCGTTGGACTACTGAGCGGAAATTTTCTGAAAAGCAGGAGGAGACGAGTCGCCGACGACGAGGAGTGGGGAAGGAGCAGACGGTGGTGGTGGTGGAACATTCGGGTAGTAGAACAGTGAGCCGAGCCGGGAGACTTTCCAGTCACTTGCTAATACAAGTAATACAACTTGGGCCAAAGTATAGGAAAAGGCGAGGGAAAGTATAGGAGTCGAGACAGCTAGAAAAGTACAGCATTTCTCGGAGCAGAATTCATCCAGAAGCCTTTCCCCCTATTGACTGTTGCTACTAGTGGGACTCAATCTGCGCCAGCCCGCGACGCGCAAAACGCTGAACAGCCGCAGCACGAACGTCTAGTACTCGCAAAATTCCCTCTAGTACTTTGTGCATGTCGTAAAGGTCCCGACTCGCGACTTTCTTTCTCCCTATACCACCTTTACACTTTCCAACTTTCTTTGCCTTTCACATTTCATTGGGCCTTTCCCACAATACGGCCGTGCTTGAGAGTTTTTAATTGATTTACTGTCAGGGGAACAAAAACCAAATTAGGTTAACTAGGTTTAAAATAAACTTTTCCTATTTTTACATTGACAGGAACAATGGTTTTCGCTTTTCTTTCCCCACAAATGGGTGTGGTTTGATTATAATTTCCATTCCCCATTAGGTTCTGACCAGCAGGTAACTTTTGGGAATTGACCTTGGATGGAGCAATGGGGGTCATTCCAGCGACGTCAGTTGCGTGACAGTTCCTGTTCGAACCACTTTGTGGCTTAGGCTAATAATGCCCTGATCCTATGTCCTTCGCCCGCCCTCCTAATTCAATTACTCCACGGACTTTCTCCAATAAAGTCGAAACCTCAAAATGAAATTTTAGGGTCGCGTGGTTCAATTTCAGAATCCAAACGTCGTGTCCAGTAAAAATGGTCATAAAACTTAACATGCTGGAAATTTTCAGAGACTAGACAGTCGGTCAAAAGTCATTTGGAAATATTGACTAAGCTTCGCAGCGTCCTCCAATCAATCCACGTCTCATCTAATCTAACGTGCCTGTTCTAATGCATTATCAAACCAAATCGATACGTTGACCTCTAACTTTCAACAAATTCTAGTTAACCATAGTTTATTTCTAGAACAAAAGTTATATCTGCTCGTTGGTATACTTAGGGAGAAATCCTTCTTTCCTACACAACCCGAGGGACTGTTTTCACTCAATAATGAGAAACAAAGAACCTTCAGCCTTATTTCTCCTTTCTTGTGATGTTTGCATTAGACGTTCAAACATGTTTAATTAACTTGTATCCAAGGACACAAAACCCATGAGTCAGAAGAGGGGTTGTATTACAGCCGGAAGCTTTTTACAAAAAGAGACGAGCAGCTTTAACAAATAGCGCAAGAGAGATTAAGTTTGGTGTGTGTACCTGGATAACCCTGGGGGTTAAATGGACTAATTGATTACATAATTCCTACTTAAATGGTCTATCATCATACAGACTCTAACTATTAGAGCTGATTGGCCAAAGGGAAAGCGAGCGATTGTGTGAAGGGGCGGTTCACCACTTCTTCCTTTGTCAATTCCCAGGCTTCTAATTATAAAAAGTAATCCGGCGAGTTATAGAAACTTTTGCTAGAACGTGGGAGTCTTTCCAACTAATAATCAGATCTGCCAAGTTATTTCTGTAACTCATTTAGACTCCATCTTCCTACGCATTTGGTCGGAAGTACTAACTCCTGATGGAGATTTTAGAAGCAGCAGGCACATGGCACAACACCTGCCTCCTCCGTAAAAAAAGAATTTACCCCATGTCATCTTCCAGCGCAGTCAGTCAGGTTAAATTCTGGCAAAACTGTTTTGGGACATCGCGACCCGGCGGATGCGAAAAAAAAGGAGTTCGCCTACCACTTTCCTTTTTACTGCCGTTGCCAGCCATTATAGGTACTCGAGACTTTTTTTTGTTCAATCCGAGAAAACAGAATAACAACCACGTTTAAAGAAAATGTCAAACGACACGCTGGCCACCACCACAGAAAGGAAAACCCAGAAAATGTCACGAAGCTCATTAAATCATACTCTCAATTTCTTTCTTTTTACGATCAAAGTTGCTATTTTCAGATTATGGCACTTTTAGTAGGCGTGACTTTTAGGTTCGAGTGTAAGGGAATGGGTCAGTCCATCAGGAATTCATTAAATTCATTTTAAAATCGATATCCACCTAGTGCTGAATCACGATTTTCGAAAAGGACTGACACGAATTATAAAGTGTTTCCTTTTCTCACAATGTCGAATAAATTTCCAGCAAATTATCGAGGAAGAAGCGCTGGTGATAACTCCTCCAGCGTACTCGCACTTAATCTATCTCAATTAAATTATACATGGGAAGGGGGGTGGGGTGTGACCTAAATCAGGCTTCTAGTCTAGAAGTTCTAGAGCTCTTCAAAGCTATCTCTATAGGAGTTATCTCCCTCCTTCTCAGCCCATAAGTACGTGACTTCCCAGTAGATTTGAATATTATTACGCAGAAAATCAATAACACTCAAAATATAAGGGCAGAATCGGATTGACTCCAAATGTTGGTGTCTTAAATTCAAATTTCAAGTACTTGGATAGTCTCCCTCCATGCGCTGATACGTCTTGTCTTCTTTGAATAAAAAAGGCAAAGGATTTCACGTAAAGTATTCATTTGCTTAATGCATTAACATGGTCATTCGATTGTAAATTTGGTGCTAATAATATCACTCTTACGACCGGTTAATGTGAATTCCGACGTAATAAGTGGAAGCTACAGATTAAGCTTAACCTTGAAAACTTTCATGGACACTAAAGTGTGAACTGGGCATTGCATTCTGATTTATTCGATTACACATCGTGAAAGCCACAAAAGTCGCAATGACTTCAAAATCTAGAAATGTCCAGGAAAAACTCCAAATTCTCATGCAAAATTCTTTCCAACGTGGTCTGGATATTGTATGTCTAAACTGAATTCGTTAAATTTGCCAGCTTGACTTTTCCGTGCTGGAGAAAGTCAAATGGGGGTTCGCTGGAGTATTTCGCTGGAGGGATGAATTTATTCCTAAAAAGTTGGAAAAGCAAGTAGGGCCAGAACTAAGCTGGATCCTTGGCTATAGCTCGACTTTCCCCTTGGCCTACTTTTGAAATGTATATCAAGAGACCAATGACGTCATGGAGAAGTTCCTCACGAGTTCAAGGCGCTGAGTATTGACGTCACTCGTCCATGTCGATGATGTAAGCAGCGGCGGCGATCGGTATCTAAACCCGTACCACCACCACCGCACCGTCGTCCTAATTCTACACTTTCGAAAAGGTGACTTGCTTTTATCCTAAGGGGAAAGAGTTACTTTCACCGTGCCTTGGAAATTGAAAACCTAAGCGGGGTGTTAAGCTTCAGGCCGTTGCCTTACACATTCTAATCCCATGTCTGTATTCCTAGGTTTTTGATAAAGATGGATTCTAAATAATAGAAAGATTGAGAGAGCTTCTCTAATCCGGACCATTTGCAGCTTTGCACGTTTTACTTCTCCATTCTTTTCTGCATGGAAAACATAATTCTGATTCATGATTTATGAAGTTTGAAAAGGTTCCTTTTCGTTCGAACAATTTAAAAATTTCCACATTCTTTTCCAGCTCGCAATTGCGCAACCTTTTGCTCAAATTTGTCTTGAATGGTGCCTATGAATTGCATTTACAGTTTTGAAATTAAAATACGTTGCACATTCTAAAAGTTTTCCAAATTTGTGCTTCTGAATGCACACATTTTTTTTTAAATTTAAAATTGACGTCACTGTGGCACATGAGCCCCCGCGTTACATCACTTAGTGTGCAATTAATTAGTGATAAAGCAATCACCTGCACCTTCATTGTATCAGAATCAGGAATTGACGATTACTTTGTAGCCACTTCAGGATCTGTGTTAACGCAAGCAAGCAAACAAAATGCAACAATTCTGAATTAAAATTTAGGTGTGAATGGAAAATTAATGTGAACTCAACCCAAGAATTTATGCGCCGGTACTCATAAAGATGTCATTTGATGGATTAAACATTTGCACAAAAAATTAATTAACGAATTAAATTTGCTAAAAGTGCCACTTCCATTCCAATTGCCGGCATAAATTATTGTGTAACCTAAAAGCGGCGTTAAGCTTTTAAGATGTAAACCTGGATGAAAACAAACTTATTTCGATTTGTGAAAGCAGCTTCACTGGTACGGTTATAAAAATTTCCAAATGGAAGGACAGGAACGCTTGGGCCAAACGTCCCTTAAGTAATACCCCGTACCTGATTTATTCATATTCCACTTACTTTCTCCTTCTTTCCCTCTGTCCGTTTATGAGATTTCCCATCAAATTCGTTGCAGCATAAATATCTCTTTATGATCATTTCACCATTTTACCTTCCAGTTTCATTTTATATTAAGGTAGTATTCACGGAATCCTCTTCTTCTAAAAACAGAAATTTAATGTTGCAATCCTGATGCAAATCCCATGGGTTCCAATCCTGTTACGCAACGTGTCATATTTTAGAATGGAATATTTATTTTGGAATAACGACGGGAGCTTAAACAGAATCAACCCTTAAATAAAATAAGACAAAAAAAACCGCCTGATGGTATTGATTTTTGTTGTGAAATTTTACGATCTTTACAAAAGTAGAAGCGAGTTGGACAAAACCTTGATAGTAGGAAGGTAGCATTGTAATTTCAGTTGACAAAATAGTAAAATCAATACTAATTTTCTATACGACACCGCCTGCCTTCTTGCCGAGCATATGGGAGTGCAAAAATTGACCGCCCCACAACTTTCATGCTTCCTTTCTATTTCAAAAATAACCAGGCAGCCATTTTGAGGCGATTCCCTTGAATATTTGGCAAGACTGCGTACATGCGAAACTGAATAATTAATTGTCGAATGGCCCTTTTTCCTTCAGAAAATTTTACTGTAAGCATTCATGGGAGAAAAGATCGTTGTGAACACCTTATAAGTAAACTGTTTATATTTTGGAAGTAAAATATCGGTAAAGTGGACGTAGTTATGGAAGCGATATGGAAAATCATAACAGTCCCAAAGAAGTACGTTTTCACGTGAAACTATTGGCTCACATGGTTTGTTCGAATTAGTCTCAACAGTTGATGGTCTGATTACCTTCGGGAGTTCATGAACTAATTTGGTTTGCACATTTTTATCAAATTATAATAGTTGGATGATTAGGCTCCGATTTGTTATTTGATAGGCATAAACTCCAAACATTTTATGCAAGAAATACAGCAATGGAATTGCGAATTTAATAAAATTGATTGAATCAGAATAAAAATTCGTGCTGGAATGCATTTGTGGACCTGGAATTCACCACTGTTTTAGTACCAAAGATATAAAACTGGACAAACCGATTTCCCATTCAATTAAAACCTGGCGGATTGGTTTAATAAACAAAATAAATATCACAGGATCTAATCACATAATTTGGTTTATGGCCAAGTATATCGAAATGCAAGGAGAAAATTATCCCTAAGAAAGTATGGATTGGATCTGCCCTACAAATGAATGAACGAGCTTTTCGCATCTACTACCTAAACGATAACAGATAGCAAGATTTTAAATAAACATAAACATCTTAAAAGATGAAATGGTAATTCAGGCAAGAGGCACATCCGCAAGCTGAAAAAATAACCACACACACGACATATTGAACAGGGCACTCAATTATACTGCAACAGTTATTCAAATTTTATAACGAGAACGAGCCTAAAGTAACGGGTAACGATAGTTAACTTGGTCCACGAAATTCACCCGACTTAAAGTTCAAAACGTTATACCGTACCAGCCAAATTTACAAAAACCCAAAAAATGCTAATGCAATTCATTTTTCATGAAATGGAAGTCAGAATGTTATTAGTTAAAATGAGATAAAAAACTGAATCTAGCTTAACTCTAATATAAACGGCGCTTCAAAAAAAGAAAACGTGACATAACTACTTAAATTTGTGCGTCGCTACTAACACCAGGAACTGGACTGGGATTACACTTGACCAAGTATATACAATTTATACAAGAATTTAACAACTGACATTGAGTTAACTTTGAAAATAAGTAAAAAATGAAGTTCCTTTTACTCAGAAAAGTGATAATTATAATAACTCATTCACGAAGATGTATATCTTTTCGGAGCTATTAAAATTTTAAATAGAGGTACTAAAATTTTAAATTCAATATTCATTCAGGTGGGCTAGAATTAAAAGTAGACAATTTCATTAACGGAAGTACAAAATTACCTCCATATACACCATTAAGAAATATACCACGCCCTTCTTTTCCTTTGCTATTTTTTTTCTTCTAAATTCGCTACCACGATTGAGCTAATTGTAATGGTACAATTAACTACAGTTAATTGACTTTTAACCTATTTTGAAATAGTACAAATATAAGGTATGCACGAAGTAAGGAATGAGCATTATTGCGGTATTAGGCATAAATTTTGCCGTTCCCCTCCCCCGGGCAAAGGTGATGGGGTATTTTAAGTAAAAGTTTCAATGAAGTTTGAAAGAAAGTGATTTGCTAACCTGATTAATCCTTCGACGCCATGTCCCGACCAGATGCTATCCCCGACTCGACAATCAAAACCCGCACAAGCCCACTCTACGCCGCACGTGGAAACCGAATCGGAGCAGGAATAAAATTGGCTATAGGGTATATACCAAATATATAAGATATATAAGCCAAAGGATCCGAGGAGGTATTGCAAAGTTCTGTCGGTCGGAATTGAAACCCGAATTTCTCTGGAGTAGCTTCTCAAGCTACTAAGCCATAAGAGTGTATTTAGCCTGTCCTCTATACTTATAACGGCTTAACAACGGTACATTTTGGGTTACTAGCCCTTCTCAAATGAAGATGAGATCTCAGGAGCTTCATTTCTATTCTAGGAACACCTACACCACCTTTTGGAGCAAATGAACACAAAGAACTTGACTTGGATTCATCCCCGGATGGAAGTGTATTATAACTCCTGGAAAAGGGACGCCATGGATAGTTAATTTATGATGACATTGCCCAATGCTTAGGAAATATTCAAAGTCATTCGTCTGTGGTCGCTACTATGTTTTAAACAAATTGCAATTATAGCTGGATAATACAAAAAACACCAATTCATACACCCGGCAAAGAAATTCTAGGACTGACACGCTCACAAATATGGTTGGATGTGACAACATTTTTAAGGTATAATCACCATTCGTGGCCAGTTCCAGGCACCAGGGGACAAAATAATTTGTCGAAAAGAGAAGAATGGTTTGAGAATTTTATTTTGAGGTTTTTATAATACTTCAAGTAGAAATCTTGTATTAGTAACTTATGCAAAAATTTGTCAATATATTTAATGCCAATCATCTAACAATGTATAGGTGCTAGATAATGATTGTGATGATGATGAGTAAAGTGTAGAGATTTCTATTCCGTACATTCGGGTAACGTCCCAGTAATAATTGTTTTTGTTATACATAATCAAATCATTTTTAATCAAACGCATTTATAATGTTACAATATAGGGCTTCACACGGCCGCTCGGCGCTAGTATCTTTTCCGCCCTAGTGGCAGGAATTGTCAACTGCCCGTTCCAAACTTTGCGCGCGTAATTAATGATTTTGAGTTTATTTGAATTTGTTTTGATTGTGTTTTGTGTCCGCTTCTTTTCTTTTACAATTTAGTTTCATTAATTAAAATGTGATTAAGACGGTTCTTAACTTTTCCGACTAGTAGTACAATGGCAACAATCGAAATTACTTGTGGCTTCCAATTAATAAATGACACTACATTTTTCCGTAAATCGACACAAAGGAAGGGGTTGGCACTCTCCATCGCGCATCATGTTACCAAAGTTAAGGAAGTTCAATCAAGCAATTCTCCGAGAATTATCATCGGCCTTTGCCGCCCACAAACAAGTGTTTCCAAGAACCCTTATGAAGTTAGAATTCAGGTAATTA
>JAQIWD010001967.1:0-10603 GCA_034694825.1 Anurida granaria | reverse complement strand
TTCTATAAGCAAATACGATCAGTATATAAGCATATAAGCTGGTGTACAAGCAATTATGCCTGTATATAAGTATTAACTTGGTATATTAGCAAGTTAGTTCGTAAACGACTATTACCGGATACAGCGTGCACGCTTCTTTAAGCAAATACGATCAGTATATAATCATGTAAGCTGGTATACAAGCAATTACGCCCGCATATAAGCAATAAGGTGGTATTTTCACTAGTATGCCGTTAAGTAACTACGCCAATATATAAGCGTGCAGGCTTGTATACAAGCAAATAAGCCAGCATATAAGAATTAAATTGGTATACTACCTAGTACGCCGGTATATAAAGCAAACATACGAGCGGACACGGAGGAAATTTATACTTGTCGGCGTGTGAAAAAGTTAATAATGAAGGATTTATGCAAATATGTCAACTTAGCCAGACTTTAATGACAAAGTAACGATAACAATAGCAGATATGTAAAAAATGGGATGATCAGGAAGGCACCTGAAGCCGTTGACAGTCTGCCTAGAGTTAACTTTTTACTTCCCTAAACTTTTCCCATGCTTTCACCAGTTTTTCCTAAACGAATCCACCTTTTTTTCTATCACCAAAGTCAAACTTTTTCTCTCCACTTCTTCCCAGGAGGGAACTTTTCACATTATTTGGATTGGTTAAGACACCCAACTTCGTTTACCGAAGAAGGGCATTCCATCCTAAAGTTTTTTTCGTAAAGTGACAGTAAATGGAATGTTGCCGGGAAGAAAGTCATTCCCCCACTCTTACCTGCCTTATTTTCATTCTGAAAACCTTTACCCCGGAAAAGAAGAAGCTTTCTTGGAACCTAAGAAACGTACCTAACCGAGGACCAAAGTGAGCTTAATCCAACTAATGGGGAAATCCAGTTCTGCCCATTTCATTCCTGGGTTATTCCTACGATTCGAGTGGGGTAGTACATAGGTAGTCCTATCTGATTTATGAGAGTAAATGGAGAACTTAACGTTATATTCCTCTCCGGGAAAGGAAAAGCTGGTGCTATCCTCGCGCGGGAGGCGTACGGTCTTCTATCTATGGTCTCCCTGGGAGCCTTTATTGCGCACTTGAAGCACTCGAGCAGAAAAGTGGAACTTATAACTCATTTTTCTTCCCTCATTTCCTGATAAGAAATCGATGCGCGGATGAGTCTTTGGGCTGTCTGGACCAAAGGGGGGAGACGAGGTTTCGCCCTTTTGTTTTCTGCACTTTCCCCTGTTTGCAATGTCGCCAGGAAAGGAGCAGCGTGTAGTTTAGCATTTCCGTTACACCTAATATTGTCACTCCTAAGTGACAGACAGGAAAAGTGGGCATCATTTATAATAACGCGTGGGGTTGTTGTCGATGGCAGGTGGATGACGGTGGGGAGCATGCGGGACGCGAGGAGAGTTATACGAGACACTTTCGTGTATTTGGTGGTTAATGGTGAAAGTGGGGAAAGCAACAGTTGGTTTTCACAAGGAGGGAAAGGAACAAGTGGAGAAAAGGAGACTGGTACTTGTAGTTTGAGAACAAAAGATTTTGGTTCTTCTGGGATATTTTCCTCCACTGAATCTGAAGGTACAAGGAAACCAAGGAATTTATCCTTGGCAGTCGTGAACTTGTGTACCAAGTGAGAAAAAAAAACAAGGGAGTCTTTAGTTCTTCTCTTCGGTTTTGGTTTTGAAGAAAAAACAATTTCCACGTTTTCAAAAATTCGCGGTTTTCGAGAAAGTTGCACTTTTGTAAGCGCAAAGAGGATGAGCAGAGGAGTCCATTTCAGGTAACTTTGAACAGTGTGGATGGAATTTGTGTTCATTAGTGCATGGTTGATGAGAAGGGGGTTGTGAATGAGGGGCGGTGGCATATGGAACTGGATAGAAGGATCCCCTTCCTTTCCCCTGTAATTGTAAGACTAGAGAACATGAAATGTAAAATCAGGAAACCTGATTCTTGATTCTCAAGTCAAAATGGTGAAAAGGAAGCCAGGGAACTGTGAAATTGGAAATCAAGAACTTCCCAGCTGGAGACTCCAGGAGGGGAAAGCTGGAGAAAGTTGGGAAACTTGATTTGGTGATTACAATGGAAAGAGATCCCATCCAACTCTCTCTCTGTCCTACAATCAGGAAAATGAGAACTTGAAACCACACTGGGACACATTTCATTGGGGTTTCTTTCAATCAAAATTACTTACATTTGCAAATTCGGCGCAGAACTCGGAAAAATCATTGAAAAATTACGTCATCTTAACTCTGGTTTTAAGCCATTTTTGAACAAAAAGTGATTGCGGAATATCATTTTTTAGTTAAAAAATTTTCAAATCAGTGAATTTTTGAATTTCAAAGCGCCAAACAGCGTTTTTGAAACAAATTGAACTGATTTCTCAAAAAATTAAGCGGATGGTTCTTATTTCAAAAATCTCACCCTTTGTAATTTTTTATCAAAACCGGAAAACTTGGCGCGTCTTTTCTAATAAATCTGAAGATTTCAAATTTTTTCCCATTTCTTTTACATTTCAAAATATTGGGCTTCTAAATACTGAGGGAAAGGAAAATATTCCATTCGTTTTGGTTTTTTGTTCAAAAAGTTTTCATAACAAAATCGGGGCATAATCCAGAGTTTTTATTCTCAAAAAACATTTTTCTTGGCTAACCCTTATGTTTTAATTTACAAAAGCCACACCTGACACAAGACATTTTGAAAAGTTACTCTTTCATACTTGCTTTTTCATGTGAAAATCTGAAAAGAAGCAGCTGTCAAATCTAGTTTTTTTCTTCCAAAGACAAAAGAAAACCAGAGACTTTTACAAAGAAAAAAAAATTCTTGGACTTTTATTTTCTACTCAAAATGTAAATAACTGTAAAACATTTTTTTTTACCTTTTTTATACCATACTTTTCTTCCTCCTAAAACTAAGTTCATGCTCACATGGTTTATAAGTCGGGAAGGAGCCCATCTACCGCACTTCCTCCAGTCCTGCGGTGGGGAGCTCCATGTTTTATTCATACGGAAAAAGGTGTTTGAGTGCTACGCGGCAGTGGCGGGAGTCAGGTGGAAGGAAACCCGAGATTTACTTTCTTTATTCCTCCTTAAGCCTCTTCCTTACCTGGTTACTTTCTCCAACTTTTCGTCCTGGGAACTTTCCCTTCCTTTTCCTTTCATCGATTGAGCTCATTTTCCTTCCTGCAGGAAGGAAACGCGAGAAGCTTCCTCTCCCTGCCTTCATTTCTCATCAGGATGAAAACGCTGATTGGGAAAGGGCTCAAACGGATCAAACGGACCAATGAGAGGACAGGAAGGAAACTTTACTAATCACAAACAAATCAAAAGAGGCAGCGTCGTTGGGTCGCCGGTGTCAGCGGTGTCAACTTTTCATGCGGTGCACTTGTCTGTTGGATTGTCGCATCGTCTCGTCCTTGTGGCGGTGCATAAGGCCAACAACGAGTATTAATCACTGGTTTTAGTTCCCATGTGCTCTTTATGTCATAATTAATGCCACGGAATCAGTTTTGAGTTCAACCACAACGGCGACTAGAGGAGACAAGCGACACACCTCCCACGGCCTCCACTCCTTTTGAAGGCCTTAATTAAAATGAGAGGAAAAACTTGAGCCGAGGACTTGAAACTAACAAATTTTGGGGTGGAATAGAAAAAACTTAATTAAATCCTTGCGGGATTGAGGGAGAAGCGGAGGGCCGCGCAGGACTCAAAATGTTATTAGTGGCTTCACCTGGCGAATTTGTAATTTAATACCGAAAATGAATATGATAAAAAAAAACTCAAATCCCAGCAGGCCTCTTCTAAACCCTGTAATCCTTGGCGCCGGAATTCAAATTTGAGGAGTGGATTAACATCGCCTGACTTTTGGGTTCACGAGGGAACCTCACTAGTGTGTCAACCTCGGAATTTAACCAAAATCTCCTCAAAAGTGTCATTTTTTGTGCCATGCCATACCAAAAGTGCCATGGTTTTTTTTTTACCTAAAAAAAACTTTTAACCTAAAAAAAGTCCCCCATGTGAATGAAAATGGTACCATTTTCTTGAATTTTCAAAAATTTTATTCAAATTTTTTAAATGGAATGATGCACATTTTCAAAATTCTCAAAATGAAAAGAAACTAGGAGAAATACTTGCAAAATTCAAATAAAATGGCGCCAAGTTTTGCCGCCATGATTTGAATTTGAAATTTATTTCTATTTTGGCGTAAACTCATGTTATTAATTAACACTTTGGCATGAGGGGGCCGTCCTGGAATTTGTTAAAAAAGGAGGGGCACCGGATGAGGTTCCCTCGTAAAAAACCAGAGAAAGTGTGCAGTTACTAATCGAACGTTGGCATGCTTTTTGAAAATGTGTGAGCTCATTGTGCGTTGTTGATTGGTGGGAGGATGATGGAGGAAGAAAGCAAGACACAAATGGGAAGAGGATGAAAATTACTCGAATCAGCCACTGTAATAATATGGAAATGAGTCGAGTCTTGAACGTTTCCACTTCAAAAATTCCCTCGACTTCCTTCCGTTTCTGACTCTGGGGGAAAGTGACGGTTTCTGTTTCTTGGAAACAGATTTCCATTCCTTGATTTGATTCCTTCACCTCCACATACACCGAGAGCCCTGGCAACCCCCTGCTTTTACCTCATGTGGAAACGGAGAAGAAGAAGAAAGTAAAGTGAAAGTGGCGTAGAAGACGAGGAATCTAATCAAACCCTTTCATTTCCATTCCTCCAAAACTTCTCTTTAACCTCACTTCCAATTACTTTCTACCCTCAATCAAAAAAGGGGAGCAAGATAAATGGAACGGAGCGTGTGACTCGATGGATTATTTGCAACGGAAAGAGTCAAAAAAGGGTTCGCAGTTGCAGTAGATTTTTTGGAGTGGTGCGCGGCCTGGCTTTAATTAAAGTTTGCGCGTGTTCAGCTGATTTCCGGTTTCAGAATGGATAAGGTAAAAAACGGAGGAAAATGTGATAAAGTGAAAGTTTGATTTATTTTTTTACTTTTTACTTTTTTCGGGGGCTGTGTTTTCCATTCCCCGAGAATTCTGATTGGGAGTGGCCCCTCTTTCGGAATTAAAATCTTTCCAGCTTGGGGTTTATTTGGAACCCTTTTTCAAGGGGCTCAGTGCCAAGTATCCAGAAATATACTAAGAATATACTTTAGGAAACGAGGAGTTTGCGTGACCAAATGAACTTTCACGGGGTTTGGGAGACAGGCAACTTTCCCCTTTCTTCTGCCTCCAAGTTGACTATTTATGGCCAATCTCCATATTTAACCTTCAATCCATGCCACTATTCACATCCATAAATAACTGGCGGGTGGGAATCCTTGAATATCTTGACCTACCGGCCTCTTTCACAAGCCTAGTTACTTGTTGGAGCACTTTGAGACCGCTTCGCTCTGTTTGTCATCAAAATTCAATCAAAACAAAAACTGCATTCTTAAAAATCCTTAATGCTATTTGCAATGCCAATGCTGTTTGCATAGCTTTGGTAAGTTTTTGTTGCAGAATTGGTAACAATTTTGTTACCAGTTTTGTGACCAGAGCGGTAGAGTCATATATTGTTACCAGTCGTCACCAGGTTTTTTAGAGTGTAAATGGGACTTCAATATCATATCAAATTTGGTATTTTAATGAGGAATTGCAAAAAACCTAAAAACAACGGAAGGGAAATTCTTTCAAAATAATCCTGAAAGTTGTTAAATTCAAACGAGCTTGAAATTTAATGAAATCAGTTGAAATAACAATTTTTTATTGAATTCTTAACTTAATTTTATATACAAAAAGGTAAAATTTGTGCTTTTTGCTTTCTAATTTTTCTCAAATTTCTTTTGCAAATTATTTTCCATAATTCTCTGCAAGAATTCGATTTGCTTTAATATTCTAATCGAATTCAATAAAAGTGAATAGTACCATCGTAAAAAATTACGATCAACGTAGTCTTATGTTTTAAAAAATAGCAACTGATTCATGCCGTTTCATTTTGATGATTAAAACTAATAGAATTGACCCATAGTGCACCGGGCAAAAAAGTTCCAATAATACCCGGCGCAAGCTTTTTGTGCCAAAATCCACAGAAGTTGACCACAGTGCACACGTGGAGTGAAAACGAGGGAGAAAAGAAGCTTGAGCAACTGGCCCCACTTTCTCTTTTCCCACGCGATAAAACTCTGTTTCTAGAGAATTTCATGGGGTTAATTCCCAACTTTATGGAAATCAGGTGAAAATGGAGGAAGGAGGGAATGCTCGTCCCTCTCTTCCTAATTAGAATAAAGTCAAAGGGCTCCAAGGCTGATTGGGGAACATAAAATAATTCTTGTGAGAATTCAACCGGGCACTCCGGACAAGAGCCTGTAAGATTCTTAAGCTTAAATTTAAGCGCGGTTTAGCACCAGCATTGCACCACTATGTCAAATTGGCAAGGCCATAGGATGGAAGTGTTTTGTTTCTTGCCTGAGGACGATCGAGCCCCTTTTTAAGAATTCTTACACTTTCTCCCAAAAATGTTTTACTCTCTTTACTCTCAGTCACTTTCTCTTACAAACAAGTTTAGGTAGGGCAAAAAACGTGTTCCTTGCAGATTTTCTGACTCGTCCTCGCGTCTCTTTCATTTCCTTTTTCTCCCCTCGCTCAATACAATGGGGAAAGACATTATAAAATTTGCTGATGAAGGATTCCCACCGCCACCTCACTATTTACCCACCACTTCAAAAAACCAGGAGGAATCAATGGGTTCAAAAAGCGAGGCGGTTTAACTCAAATTCTATCTTACCAATTCCAATAAAAAAGTAGAAGGGTGTGATACTTTTTCAAATTAAAACTTGGCTCTCCGGAACGCCTCCTGCTTCAAATTCAGTAGAGCGATAAATATTTCATGGCATTTCATTGACTAAAATTCGTGGTTTCGTACCGTTTTGGGTGTACTGGAAGGTGGCAAATCTTTTGAATAAAAAAAAAATGAACTAATCAAGACATACTTTTTTTTGGAAAACAGGTTAAAATGTGAAAATTATTGGCGCTTGTTGTTGAATTTTAAAATTTGCCAGCATAAAACTGAGTTAGAACGCTGGGATTTTTGCCACCATTTTACGAATTTCACAATTTTTCAGCGTGAAACTAAGGTAAAACGTGGAAATTTTGGGCGCCTTTTTTTTGGATTTTCAAATTTCTCGGTGTGAAACTAAGTTAAAACGTAAAAATTTTTGGCGCCTTTTTTTGGATTTCCAAATTTCCCGGCGTGAAACTAAGTTAAAACGTGACAATTTTGGGCGTCATTTTTCGAATTTTAAAATTTCCCGGTGTAAAACTAAGTTAAAACGTGACAATTTTAGGCGCCATTTTTCGAACTTTAAAATTTACCAGTACGAAACTAAGTTATAACACTGCAATTTTTCCCGCCATTTGAATTTCCTGGATGATGTGAGTTCACATGTGAGTTTTTCAGGAAATGGAGGAATAAAATGTATAATATTCGGCGCAAGTGTTCTCCAAGCTTCCAAGCTTTCAAAACAGGGAAGAATAAGTCTAATTAAATTTTCGACAATGTCTAAGGCGGCTTAAATTTCAAAGGAGTTGGAGGAGGGGGGAACTTTTGAAACTTCTGGCTAAATGATGACAAGAAAAGAAGGAGAGTTAGAATGACAAAGTCTATGGGTATGTAAAATGTCGACGTTAATTGAGAGTGAAGATTTTGATAGTGAATGACATTTAAAGAGTGAAGGAGTGTCAGGCAGAAAGCTTCCACCGACGCCCTTACGCTTAAACAGAAAGGACCTGAAAGGGAAAGTCGGGATAAAGGTAAAAAGTTTACGACCAAGGCGGAAGTTGAGTTATTTTCCTTGTCTCCCATTGGTTAATTCCCTTATCGTCCCTTTTTCTCCACAAAAGACAAATTTTCAAAAGTCCCGGGCTAACTTTTCCCTTCACTTTCTCTCCTCGTCGGGGAGTAAAGGCCCTTCGAAGGTCATCAAACCCCTTCTGTTCTCTCCCTTTGTATATTGTGGGGTCATTAAAATTATTAACCGCCTCTAAACACACAAACAAGACCCCGTCAAGTGGATTGGAAATTCCTTTTGTTGTTCTCTGGAGACATGGGGGGAGGTCCATGCGGCGACATTTAAAGTCAAGTGCGCCATTCCTGTCTCGCCTTGCCCCCACCCACATCCCCCCTCCTCATTAGTATGAGGGTTCATTTGGCAAGGAAAACAATTTGGAAATCTCATTTCCCTCCACTTCTGATTTACGTGAGATGGAGGGAAATTCCGTTTGCCCTTTGTCTCCTCTGGCAAGATTCATTTGATTCCCAACGAAATCATTAGAATCAGTCTACTCTCCTAATGATCTCAACTCCCGGGGAATGGCACAACTTTTCCCCCAAGTTTTGCATCAATTATCCCTAACAAAGAACTTTTTCAAGGGGAACGCAAAGAGGAACGGAAGAAATTTAAGACATTTTACAAAATTTTGAACAATTACTAACTTGTTTTTTTTTTTTGAATTTCAGGTGATTCAAAATATGGCGGCCTTTTCCAGTAATTTGAAATTAGTGAAAGTGTGACTCCTCCTACTCGTTCCAGTCTGTGTGATGTTCCTTTTCTGGTGAGAATGGGGAAATGACCTCGTGTCGGACCTGTTCGGAAATATTTGGAGGTGTTCGGACGTCACGCCGGTCGTAGCGCCTCCTGGTGAGGATGAGTGGAAGTGAGGAGAAGGTCGCAGAGCTGAGCCCTTTAAGGGAAGAGGAGGAAGATGATGGGGACCGAGAGGCGCCACTCGTCCCTTTTCGGTCGAAACGAACGTCCATCCTCTCCGAGGCAACCGTCCGGCGCATGTCCAGTTTTTCCCAAATTCGTCTCAATGGTGGTGAGGGGGCGGCGTATGCCGGTGGGGCATTCCGGCGGGGACGCCGAAGGACGGCCACGACGCAAGATCATGCAAAAATGTGTGCCTTGGTCCAGACCAAATTGAAACTTGGTGATATCATGTAAGTTTTTTGAAATGTGCGCAAATGCCCAACTATGGGGGGGGGGGGCGCTTTTGAATTGAATGAGAATAAAGATTAATTTCCAGGTAGGTAGAAACGTTGTGAGAATAGGGACAAGTGTGGCATTAAAAATGAATGGGCCCCTTTTAGGAGGAATTCTCGGGAGGGCGATTTAGGGGGAACTAGGGGAAAGGTATGCAGCCGTTAGACTACCCGTTTAAAATTCCCGCTCACCCTCCTCCAATGTCTCTCTTATTGAATTAAATTGGCAGCAGACACATAATCATCGAGGGAAATGGGCCAGGTACCTCCAGGCAATCGTCGCTAGCTTAACTGGGGAGATCCACAGAGACGCACACTGGAGAAATCAATTCTCGGCTTCTGAAATTCCGCGCCTAACCCTTTTCCAGCTTCCAGGAAAGGGCAGTGGAACTGACAGGGGACCTCAGACGAGATCAAAATTCAAACAAGATTAGAATGGTGCTTGGTTTTTTGTCAAAACCATGATGAGATCAAGGAAAATTACTACGTCGGAATCTAATTTTTGACTCAACTTTTTCAAGTTTTGAATTTTGGCGGGGTTTTACTAACATAAAAAATTTGCCTAAAGCAAATTCTAACAAACTTTTTACGTTGTTTCTCACACTGCCAACTTTTGGCTAGGAAGTAGCATGGAAAATGTTTTTGAACTTTCCACTCAAAATATGTCTTCCATTGCCCCATTTTAAAACAGAAATTTGAGCCACAATAAGAGAATTGGCAACGGAATTTTGTACGTTTGCTTCCTATTTTGCGTTCAGTGTCCCCAAGGCCCCAAGGTGTAAGAATTTGGGTATAGCTGAAGAAAATGGAGAATTTTTTTGTAAATTTGTGTCTCACGGTGCCCCATTTATGGAAACTGCGGAGCATTAGTGCCGGGGAGGGCGGGAATTTTGAATTTGATGTTATGGTATTCTCCAGTGTAGTTGATTATGAAAGTTGGCGACTTGGTAACTTTATTCCTCCAGGGGCGGGGGGTTGGTGGAATTCTTGGGTTATGGAGAAGTTTGAATCCCAGGAAAGAGAAAGTTTTTGAATTTAAATTAGGAGGTTCCTTTCCAATTGCCTTTTAATCAAAACATCTTCATTCATTCCAGCAACCATAAACTTGATTTTTATTCCCAACTTGTGGCTTTTGAATTCCCCTCCCCTCTGTCTGTTGTGGTAGAATCTTCTGGACCATGTTACACTAGCGTCACGTGACGCGAAAGGCGATGCCACTTGTGTTTTGTGTAATGTGTTGGCATTGGAAAGGAGATGACGGGCAAAGGAGGGGCACATGCTTCATTCTCCGTGGAAAAGAAGCATCCGTTAATGGAAAGTCCCCTGCTGTCCGATTTTAAAATTTCGAACATGGATTTCCTTGGATTTTTTTCGGGCGAATCCGAATTTTGCACTTCCAGCCCCGAATTCTGACTCCGTTGACCCCAAACATTGACCTAAAGTGGTCTCTTTTCGGATAAAAAAGGGTTCTCTAGACTACCTGTTCTATCAGTACTTTTAAGGAAAGGAAAGAGATTAGCTCGCAAAAATTGCGATAAGGAGCATTTTCTCAAGAAAAATGCTCATTAACATGCATAAAAA